>JABSTQ010001372.1:0-66658 GCA_013358835.2 Ixodes persulcatus | reverse complement strand
AAACATGTATGCGGAATTATTTTTTTACAGAGCTCCAGGCAACCATTTGAACAAACAAGTATACAGGCGATTCATGACAGTTCCCAGCCGGGTTTCGTTTTAATATTGGCTTCAGAACTATCGACCTCGCCTAAGACGCGAGCGCACTCGAAATAGAATCGTCTGCCTTCAGGCGTACCGGCGTAGCGCCCGGTTTTTTCCTTCACGAAACAACAAAACGCCGCGCGCCTATCGGTGCCTCGCAGTCTTCACGGTAGCGGTTGAGTAGAGCGGGGAAGCCCTATCCCTTCTCTCGTCCCCCCGCCCCGAAGCGGCGACCAGGGGCAAAAGACCACGCCACACCGACGCCAAGCGAGCCGGAGCCCAAGGGCCCAAATAAATCCATTGGTGCCTTTTCCTCGCTTCCCTTTACTCGTAGAGAACCAGCCGTACGAGCTAACAGTGTCATTGCGAAGAGAGCGTCGATTAAACTACCCCCGAAATGTACGGAGAAGTCACATGACCCCCCATTTCTCGATGTCCCCCCGCAAACCCACATTCAACCCATGGCGCCTGAGGCACCTCATGCCTCGCCAAACGCATAAACTCACCAACCCCATGAACTCACGCGCCTCACTGAACTCATGAACTCACTGAACTCTCCGAACTCAAGCGCTTCACTCAACCTCAAACGCATTCATTTTCAGGCTTGCGAACTCACTCACCCTCACCTCATGCCTGATCGGTGAGGGCTAAACTCACTCACCTCAGTCACCCTCACCTCACGTCCGATCGATGAGGGTGAGTGAGGTGAGTGAGTGCACTCATGAGTGAGTTTCGCCCGAGGTATGCTCGGGTGATCTGCCGCCGGCACACACTTCGGGTAACATTCATACTTGGATGCGTCCGCCCCTCCGGGGAGCGAACCTACTTGCGACAACCCGAGCGCGTCGATTCCCACTTGCTATAAAAGCCGGTCCAAAACAACGGCCGGGAGCTCTCGGCGGGAGATGGCCTTGCTCCACGGAGCTCAATTTGAGGCTCTGCTCCGGACTCCGCAGCTGCCTCCATGTGGCAGCGCGGAGTTCGGCCGGTGATCCTGTCACATTGAGGCAGCGGCGATACTTCGAACATCATCGAGAGCACAGCGTGGTGGCATTTGAGTCATTAAACAGTATCATTCTAGGGACCCCTACATATACTCTGTTCCTATGTGGTACCCCCCAAAGGGAATCCCGCATCTGGCACCCCACGTTGGGCGCCAGATGAGTGTTTCCCAATTAGGGAATGCCACGTAGAGCACATCCTTCGGTGAAATGCACTTTTCCGACACTTCCGGCCGTTTGGAAATTTTGACAAAACAAAATGTACACGGGCTGTTTTTTTTTTTTTCAGCATCCGATGAACTTGATAAAATTCAGGAGTCATAAAAATACTATTTTAGTTCACACAGAGTTATTATAATCCTGTATCTACTTCACGTCATGAAAAAAAAACTTGAAATTTGCTCGCTCTTTAGGTTTTATGAGGAGTTCTTTTGTTTAAAAACGGATATGATATCGTTTCGTCCGCAGCTACAAACTTGGCAGCACTACTCGCCACCAAGCTACACTTTTAACTTTTAGTTAATTGACTAATTGGTAGGCTTTTCTCTTTTTTTTTTTCGCAATGCTTATTTTTGGTTGTGATCGACAGTTTGTTCCCGAAAATAGTTTTCTTTTTCGCATCGACCCTATTATTAGGAATTTTTGAATGTCTTCGCTGAAATGCGAGATATATTTCTTTGTACCTTCTCAGCGTTCGCTCAGGAACGTGGACACTGAAGGGTCTAGCCTAAGCTATCCAACGAACTGAACCCAGTACCATTTCTTGCAGGAGGACCGCATAGCCATTGGCTGCTCCATTTCCGTGCTGGTCTGCGCTTGCGTGGCGGTGGCTTCCTTGCTCGCGTACGACGTATTCCGATCCTACTTCGACAAGAATCCCTTGTTCTCGACAGAGACCGTCGGCTACGGCAACTGAAACCAGCGATTTCTCTCGACCTGTCCACCGTTCAGCGCCCCACGTCCCGCCCAATTTTTATACCATACATGGATCCCAGTGGCAATAACGATTCAGAACCGGCTCGAACAAGCTACGAAATCGCTGATTAGTGATGGGGAAACGCTCTAAATAGGAAGAATATATTACAACCAATGCCATTTTTTTTCAAAGTTTGCATTTTTCTTGGGTGAAAATAACAATTCCCGCTTATTTGCCCATGTGCTTCAAAATGAACTGCGGTGACAACCACAGTTAATTTGCTGCATACCATGACGACATGTGACATTGGGAGGTCACGTGACACATGGCATCAATTGACGTCATATCCCGTCACTTGGCACCTTGACATTTGACGGAGTGGCGTCACGTGACACGGACGTCACGTGCCATGACGACCTCACACGAAACAAACTCTGGGATCCGCGGGGAACCTTGCCAATGCGGAGAGCAGCTCGTCTGCTTCTTGCGCAAGAGTTGCGGTGACGTCAGAAAGACGCCGAGCTCTGATGGGTTCTGATCGAAGGATAGTGGGTAGACCTTAAAGCAAGCTGCCTTGAGGTCTACCCACTATCCTTCATTCAGAACCAATCAGAGATCGGTGTTCTGACGTCACCACGAGCCCTGCAAAAGAAGCAGACAAACTTGCGTTCCGTATACTGACTGTCGCTGTATAACGCGTAATCGAGACACAGGCTAGGTCGCTAAACTCGTCAAACACAAAGTTGGGGCCGAAGTTAGCAGATCGCGCTAGTATGACTCTCGCGACGATGGCTGTCACTCGGGATGAGATGTCAATCATCGAAACTCAGTCGGTGCTCAAATTCCAGCGAGATTGTGAAACACAAAGTCGAAGGGAGTTTCGTCGGAGCGCGCGCGAGCAACACCTTGGGGCCAGCCGATTGAACGGCTGCACTGATGACGTTGCCCCCGCGTGTCCCTACATCCCTACGCCACGTTAGGATCAGTGCTGTCTAGATTGTCCCTAAGCTGGCTGTGAATGCTCTAAACTTTCTTGTCGCAAGATTGTCGTTTGTGGAAGTTCTGGATGGTGACAAAATGACGTTGCACAAATTTTAAAAGGAGGTATTTGAGGCCAAAATCTTCACTCTGGAATCGAGGCGAAGATTGAACTTTGTGATATTAGGGAGCCGTGCGCGGTGTGCGCGGCGTTACTGTTCATCTTCCGCCGCTCACAACAACGCTACCGTGGTCACCCAGAGGCGGTGCGTGTAGTGACTTCGGTAGTGTTTGAGATGAGGAGGTGACAGGAATGGCGAGAAAAAACCGGGGAAAGGAAATAAAAAGCGGCATGACTTACACACCCACGCACAACAAAGTAGGGGTAAGGAAGTACCCCTGTTCGGGAGAGAAGGAGGGCGGGCCGGGGAGGGGCGGGGGGGGGGGGGGGGGGGTTGGTAGAGGAGTTCCAACTCAGTGACGATGAGGAGCAGAACAGCCTGCAATTTTGGAAATAATGGTTCTAGAGGTTCTCGAATCAAAATGGTTCGCGTTCCATGACCTCACGAATGGCCATGACAGACTTTCAAGCGAAGTGCTCGTGCTACGGCTCGTGGTGTGCAGGCGCGTACCGCGACGTCCTTTTATAGTTCTTACGTAGTTCTTACCCTTGACGTCAAGGTCAGGATAATCAGTTGTGAACGACCAATTCAATGGTGCGTGTTTGCATCGATGGTGACAAGTTTGATTGTGGACGATAGAAGCTTCGTGCCGTCGTGTTCTTAACACATTCAATATTGACAACCTGGTATTACTGTTATTTCCTTTGATGAAAGCAGAATTAATATCAGCTTGGCTAATATTTAAAAGCCGACCGCACCAACAAATTTGGTAGCCTACGTAGCCAACAGTCTCTACACTTAGAAAAAAGTAGAGAAAAATATTGTATCTCGACGATGGAGGGACAATTCCCCGGGGACGAAATTCGCCCGAAATAAGACAGCGCTACTCGTCAGGCTACCGTGACCTTGATCGTGGCCGAAAGAAATGAACGGGACGCCAGGGACGTTTTGCAGGGAATTCTGCTTTACCGGTGGAAATAAGAACGATATCAGACTGTCAACTTCAACGGTGTTGATTTTAAAATGAAATTATCCCAAGCCTCCGCCATGCTTCATGGAGACCATCAAACATGTTGATCACAACTGATATTCTTTTCCCTGACGTGACACGTACGTACAATCCACGGTCGTCTCCGTGCGCTTTCTGGGGCTGCTCTTGTTCGGCGCTTAGGGAATGGTGATTTTTCGCCCCTTCGATGAAAAACGTCATGAAGAAACAAATCTGCGGGTTTGTGAGACAAGAAATCTTCGCGGCAATCTTTCTGCTCCTCCCCCCACTACGTCATAACGGAATGAATCTTTGTGTTTGACGAGTTTAGCGACCCTGATGTTTCTGAGGTCACGCAGAGACGGTGCCGCTGGTCGAGAAATGGAGCATGCGAAATTGCTCCATTTTCCAGAAAGAACGTCTCTACTACAGTGTTCGTCTCTACAAATGAACTGTGCTCGCAGTTCATGTGTAGCTCATGTAATTGTTGAGTTACGATTTTTTACCTAAGATATTGCTCCGTGTGCCCGTGCGTCACTCGTCTATGTTGCACCAACGTTGGACACAGTGTTTGAGCACTGAACAACTAAACAAAGATAACAAGACACCAGAAGGATTAGAATGTCGACGTGCTCAGCGACGTTCTGGCTGTTGAGCTTACGAGAGTGCCTCGTTTCCTGTAACGTGAAAGAAACGTGAAAAGTAATCAATTACTTTTGGGTAATTTTTCAATTACTTTTCTGAGGCAGTAATTGATTACTGCAACCAGATATATTTTTCAATAAAGTAATTGTGATCGGTCAGTTTTTGTTTTAGTAACGCGTACAAGAATGGCCTAGGTCGTTGTAACAGGATGCATGTTTTACTTTTTTTTATTAGAGGCGTAAGTTCGCTTTGTAAACTTTTTCCAGTTCTATATCGGTCCTGCTTTTAAAATGGGTATAATATTTTTAAAGCTATAAATTTAGCAACTAAAGCAAGGTAATAAAACTTAATTTTTTTTTCTCCTGAACTGCAGTTTTTTACAACAAACAGAAAAAGCAAGACATCTGTTCTTTACCCTGCAAAGCAATGTTATTTCCTGGTGACAAATGAACCGCTCAGTTGCGCTCGCTATAATAGTTTTTCATTTCATATATAAAATAAAATACTTTATTTATTCTGTTTTACCTTATGGCAGACAGCATCTAAAGCTACGAGTCGCCATATCCAGTCACGAGCCAGTCATAAATAATACGTTGTGCTTTGCTCGGACGAAATTATGAGCACACACGT
The DNA here is from genome assembly GCA_013358835.2 of Ixodes persulcatus. Taxonomy (NCBI): domain Eukaryota; kingdom Metazoa; phylum Arthropoda; class Arachnida; order Ixodida; family Ixodidae; genus Ixodes; species Ixodes persulcatus. The sequence goes on along the minus strand of JABSTQ010001372.1, from coordinate 61,294 downwards.
CGGTGGCGCGTTGGCCTCGCTTCCCTCTGTTTGCCCTTGCACACAATAAATTAAGGATGCCATTCAAAATGTCAACTTTATTTTTAGATCTATCTGGTTGTAAGCAAGCATCCTGTTTCGGACGTCAGAATGTTTTCGGCACTCACTCATCCTTTTGGAAACAAATGGACATTTCGTGGAACTGTGTAAATATTCCCTGCCAAAAAATGCCAGTATACCTTTTCGCTATTCGGATTATGGAACCCGAAATCTATCTGGATTCTATCTGGACTATATCTGGATTTTAGGTTTTGAGAAATTATTCCTTTGTGTGCAGTCTGAATTTCGGGTTTTCAGAAACGAATTCCTGGTTCCATAATCCGAATTGTGAAAAGTTATACCGGATTTTTCGGTGGGGTTTGGTTGTGGTTGGGAGCACGTGAAGTGAAACCCACGGTGCTTGGGTACAATTGCCACCTCGTTACGGTTTGGATGTAGACAGGCACATCGCACCGGCGTGTGGTCGCATATCACATGATTTTGTGGCAGGTTAGGGACCCCAGGTTCGCAGTCGTACTTTGCTGCCTGAAACGCGTCGTCAACGGGTGTATTTACAACGTCCTAAAAAGTGGTCCTTCGATTTTCGCCTGGTGGCGTGATTGAAGTGTCAGGTCACCGGACGAGATCCTCGTGGTATCACAGCAGGGGTTGAGGCAAACGCCGATTTTGCTGCACATATCTCTCTAGATTGATGGTCCACGAAAAGTTTGCCAGCCAAGGGTTTGGACTCTGCGACGAGAGCGACACTCACGTCCGCTCTTTTCCTCTTTAACGCGGTAGCGTTTAAGAGCCCGTGTCGCAAATAATCCGGCGTCGGCGCTAACGTTAGTGGAACCAACATATCCCATAATGCAACGCGCGCAGGAACGTGTGACGTTACATGTGACGTCACACGTGGCTGCGCGCTTTGCATTATAGTACCACGCACACACGCTTACAGTGCTTGGTAAAGAGCACACGCTTATTTGGGAAGCCTTCGCGAACGGGAACCGATAACGCTATCGCGTTCCACTCTTAAAGGAGCTATGCAACAGTTTCAGTGCTTTGCTTAAATAATTTGGTAGTTGGTGTCTCCACCTTTCTGAAGTAAAGAACAAGAACCGCTTTTGCCTGCATGTCCTAGTTTTTATTTTAAAAATGTACAAAGATCGAGGTTTTCGGCACCTCTAACTCATTCACCATCTTCCGAGTCACGTGCGCTGTGACGTCAATGGGGTTTGGGTTCCGGTGAAGCTCTCTCTCTAGAGCCATCAGTGAGCAGCGAGAACTCATACGCTCGCGACAGCGTGACCACGTGCTGGCGGGCGCAACGTGGTGGAAGGTGGAAGGTCTCATCCGGGTCCGGCCATCCCCGTCGGGCGCTGTCCCCCTCCCCCTCCGGCTTCTGGCGGCTGCTCGCGGTCAGATAAAGCTCACGGTTTGGTGGACCTAGGATAGATGGCGCCACTAAAACTCCGTATAATAAAAGTTTTGTCGATGATACCTGGTTTTTGACGCATTTATATTTATGTTGGAACGACAGGATTTATCGAAAAGTTACCTTTTATTGAGCAGGTATTCGCACAACTTGCTATCTTTCTACAAGACCCCCCACTGACGTCATGCCACGTGTTTCTCATGGCCGCCGCTCGCGGCTGCAAGTCGGGGGATATTCTAATCTTTGCCTCGCGATTACGCGGCGGAATCGCAACATTTCGAAGGAAGGAGGTGTTTTCTGTCCTTCGTGACAAGATGAACAATGTCCAAAGTAGAAGATGCCAATCCTTTCAACGTTAAAATCGCTGCACAGCTCCTTTAAAGGCGAAGCTTAAAGGGATACTGAACCAAAGAATTTAGTGTCCATAATATGTGGCGCACGTTCTTTCCACGAGCCAGCAGCCGCCGGTGTGCGCGAGCACACGCAACGAAAATGACGTCAAAGACCTCCATTCGTGCTTAAGAGGACAGTGAAATGCATGGGCTTCGGGCCAAAGGAGAATAAAGACAGGCTTTTCATCTCTACAAGTGAAAGCTTCTTGCTTGTTAGACCAATTAATCGCTTACCTTTTACGCCAGACACCACTGTGTAGATGAAAAACTTGTCTTTATTCTCCTTTGGCCCGAAGCCCACACATTTCACTGTCCTCTTAAGCGCGAATGGAGGTCTTTGACGTCATTTTCGTTGCGTGTGCTCGCGCACACCGGCGGCTGCTGGCTCGTGGAAAGAACGTGCGCCACTTATTATGGACACTAAATTCCTTGGTTCAGTATCCCTTTAAGCGACCATCAAGTTTTTGCCGGGATTTCTTGCGTCGCGTTGTAGCGATCCTGGCGAATCGCGACGTCCAATTACATGACACGCTGGCGTCTGTGATGCCATCTGTTGCCACTAATACCCCTGTTACGCGGGCACCCTTAACCGCGGTTAACTCAGCTTAACTGCTGTTACGCAGCACCACTGATACCGCACTATACTTTCGAACAGCTATTCCATAAGAAGTGAAGAGCGCGCGTGCACTGCTTCGATGGATGCTCAAGATGCTCGAGCGCACGTTCGCCCATAGCTTTAACTGCATAGCCGCAGAATGTTGTCGGCAAGTATTGTGCGCTAACTGTGGCTTAGCCTAACTGCATTTAAGTGTGCCCGTGTAACAAGGGTATTAGGGACCCCATTTGATGTATGCTCAGGATAGGACGCCACACGCACCAGTCAAACATGTGTTCTATGATCTGTAGTTGTAATGCACTGGCTGCATAGCGCCTTGGTTTGTCACAGCACTGCTTGAAGTTTCTCCTCTTCTGCTGTTTTTTTGTGGTTTGCGGCTCCATGTGAAACGTGCGCCCCGGCTCAGGATAGGGTGGAAAGGTTCAACTATGCTCGCCAGGGAGTACCTATTAACATGCTGGGCCTCTCAAATATAACGTCACTGTTAGAGCTACAACCAGCTGATTCAACATGTCACGGGAAATAAGCGCCGAAGGAACACGGATTAAGAGCAGAATAAGGACGACACAGGGCGCACTCTCAACTGAATTTATTAGGAAAATCGGACAAAGGTATATACCAAGGGGAGCACACTATCAGACATAACACGCCACGTTAGTCCCCGCCCCAGCCCAAATTTTAAATATTCAAACTCATCCCTAGATAGAGCCAGAGAAGTATCGATAATGCATTTTCACCCCTACTCCTAGTCTCAAATGCGTCATGAAGCTCGCGTGACAATTTGTTTTTGTACTTAGCCAAAATGCTAGTGCTGTCAAATGACGGGGCACAAGAGCGTCTACTGCAATGTACAGTCATATGACCCGAAGGTGTCGTTCCAGTTGAAGCGGCGTGCTCGCGGACGCGGTCATTGACACATCTGCCCGTTTGCCCTACATAGCTTAAACCAGACGTCATTGGGATTTCGCAAACGATGCCGGTTGTGCAATCAGTGTATCTATTCTTTTTCTTGGTATTGCACAGCTCTGTTATCGGTTAGGGGTCATTGATTCTCTCCTGCATAATCGCGACATTTTGTTAGGCGCTGAAAACACGACCGGGACACCGTAACGCCCGGCCACCTTCTTAAGGTTATGTGAGACACCGTGCATATATGGGATCACCACAGGCCGAATGTTACTTTTTTCGCGCGATGGTTTCTGCGTCCCCTTAACCTGCTTCCCCTGAAACCATCATGCTCTAAGGCAGTGGTTCTCAACCACTGATGTTTCGCGGACCCCTTGTGGATCGGCAGCGATGATGGAGGACCCCGTTCGTGGTGAGGGGAAGGGAAAGTTATTGGCTAATCAAGATAGTGATTTAATAAATGGATATAACTAAGGGCTAGTGTGAAGTAGACTTCTCTTATTAACATATACACGAGAAAACTCGCCCGAAAATTGGAACGTTTATTCTCGATCTGAAAAAAAGACAACTTTTATTGCCGGGAGCAAGGGCTTCGCGGACCCCTTGGATGCCTTCGCTGACCCCAAAGGGTCCGCGGACCCCCATTTGAGAACCCCTGCTCTAAGGAGTGTACCCCAACATCCAAAATAACGTTTTATAACAATGTATTTCAGTGTCTGTGTTTTAGCCCTACCAAAATGTATTCGTGTATTTGTATTTCCGAATACTTTTCAATTTTTCAGACGTATTTCTGATACGTATCGCGATACCTTTTTATATATATACTTTAGTATCAATATTTTAGCTGTTTTTGTCACGTATCCCAGTATTTATATTTCCAAATACTTTTGAGAGAATTTCTGCCCAACTCTGATAATAATCAAAAGGTACATAGATCGTGTTCAAGGTTCGCCAGCATTCCGGCGACGCTTATATATCTTGCTACCCAGAGATTAGACCACACGAAAAAAATACGAGGAATAGTATGCTGCACATCTGCTTTTCAATCGTCATTTATCCCACGAACACTAAATCAGTGGAATAGACTCCCCGAAGCCTGTGGTTTCGGCTTTGGATGAAACTTTTGATTGTCTTTTAAGTTGTTACTTACACGAGAATGATCCATGACTAATGTATTGTTTTGCATTGAGGTGATGTTAGCAGCTTATAGTAGATACGTGTATGCTGTGTTCAATTTTTTTTGTGTGTGATTGCGCATTGTATTATTTGTAGCAGATGCCACCATGTATTGATATTTTTTGCATTTCCATTTGTGTATTTGTTGTGTTTACATGTAAGTTGCCCCTCTACAATAATGCCTTCATGGCGAAATGTAGTTAACAAATAAAAACAAATATGACAGTCCTGTCACTAAATATAAAGGACCCCGTCGTGCATCATGGCGAGCGATTAAAAACGTTAAAAGCGTGAGAAACAAAGTACGTTACGTAGACTATGAAAGGTTTCTCTTTTTATTATTTTTTTTTTTCTGCCGGGCAGCTTTTATTGGGCAAATGTTCTCAAATATTTCGATTGCGCAGGTGAGGTTTTGAACGTAGAGCTAGCATTTCCGCACAGAGCAAAAAGAATCAAGCTGTACTTATTGAAAATCGGAATACGTTACGTGACCTTCAGTTTAATTTGATCGTACATGCACTGCGAGTTACTGTGCAGTGTTACTGTGTAGTTCTTGCGTCTCTCTTGATTTTTCAAATGTCTTTCGTTCGTTTGGAACGTATATCTCCCATGCTCGAAATCTCCGACGCTGTGTTCGCGCTAACAGTGTCCGACAGTGCACATAGTCGTGTACGAAGCCGTTTTAGCACCGTTCTTAATGCCATGAGTTTGAAATAAAAACGCCATAACTGACCAATTCTTTCGTCTGCGTGACTGAGAAATGTTCTAATCTACCTAGTCCGTACAAATTATTCTTGATATTCGATCTTATAATCAAGCGCAGGAAAAAACGACCACTAGCTTTTTCTCACAGAAATGCATTACCGGAAGTAAATTTCCGACTGGTTGCTATCTGCTTCAATTTGCGACCACACACTAGCGTCAGTTGAACCTCTAGCATACATCATATTAACTCTATGGTCTTAACTAGGCATAAAGTTTCTTAGCTCTCCTTAAGCCACGTGTTCTGATGCGCCCCAAAATACCTTTTGCTAAGTTACCCAAGCGCAAGGACCGTGTGCGAGTGAATACTCCGTTCACCCTGAAGCTGAAACTAGAAGCTTCGCCTTCAACGCGAACTCGCTGGCTTTCGCAGTGCTTTGTTTGCGCGTGCCTGCGCGTTCGCACTGGGTCGCTAAGCTCGTCAAACACAAAGTTGGGGCCGAAGTTGGCGGAGCGTGCTCATTGGACTCTCGCGACGATGGCATCACGCGGGACGAGATGTCAATCATTCAAGCTCTCTGGGTGCTCAAATTCCAGCGAGAATCTGAAACACAAAGTCGTAGTGAGCTTCATCGGAGCGCGCGCTAGCAACACCGCGGGGCCAGGCGATTGAACGGCTGCACTGATGACGTCGCTCCCGCGTGTCCCTACATCCCTACGCCGCGTTAGAATCAATAATACGTAATTGTACCTAGGCGGGCTATAAATGCTCTGAACTTTCTCGTCAGAATCATCGTTGTTTGTAGAAGTTATTGGTGACGACAAAGTGACGTTACACAACTTTGGGAAGGAGTTATTTGAGGCCAAAATCTTCGCTTCGGAATCGAGGCGAAGATTGAACTTTGTGATATTGTGGACCCGTGCGCGGTGTACGCGGCTTTAGCGCTCATCTTCCGGAACTGTCAACAACGCTATCGGGGTCACCCAGGGGCCGTGTGTGGACTGACGTCGGTAGTGTTTGAGAGAAGAGGGGGCGAAAGGGATGGCGAGGAAAAACCTAAGGAAGGGAAATAAAAAAAAGGTACGACCAACACACACACACACACACGCACACATATGCACACACACAAATAGGAGTCTGGAAGGGCCGTAGAAATTGTTTGGAAGAGAGGGAGAGAGAGATAGAGAGGGGGTGATGGTAGTAAAGAAGGGGGATATCCCTTCCCCAATTTTTAGAACCCAGCTCTCAAGCGCCCGTTTCGGGCTTGAGCGGCGTCGCCGTCGGTGCCGGCGTCGCCGTTGGCATAACCGCGCGTGTGGCATTATGGGACGTTTCCCCGCTACATTTAGCGGGGAAATTGACGTCAGGTGACCCCAACACCGATTCAGTTTCTCCGCTGAATGGGAGGGGAGCAGGAGAGGAGGAGGGGAGGGTGCGGAGGAAGGTGGAAGGCCATACCCTCCCCTCCTCCTCCTCAAGAGCTGCGCTCTTATACGACGTTACAGAGAACTGCAAACGTATTTCATTTTTTTTTTAAATAACTCTCTGAAATGCTATGGTCAGGGGCTGGGGCGATACCCCCCCCCCCCCTTACACCTTTATGCCCCTTGCCCCCTCTTTCGACGCCACTTGGGGGGGGGGGGGGGGTGTCCCCGTCCCCGTCCTCCTGTTTCGACGACCCTGCTAGAGGCGCCCCAACTGAGCGATGCCGAGGAACAGCACAGCGTACAATTTTCGAAATAATGGTTCTAAAGATTCTGGAATTAAAACGGTTCGCGTTCCGCGAACTCACAAGCGGCCATGACAGACTTCCAAGCGAGAGGCTCGTGTCAGGGCTCGTTGTTTGCAGGCGCGTTCAATGACGTCACTTCATAGTTCATACCTTAGATGTCAGGGTCAGCATTATCAGTTGTGAACGACAAATTTGATGGTGCCAGTTCAAGTCGAGGGTGGCAAGTTTGGTTGTGTACGATGGAAGCTTGAAGTCATCGCGTTCTTAAAACATCATCAATATTGACAACATGACATGACTCTTATTTCCGTTAAAAAATGCATAATTAATCCCAGTTTGGCTAATCTTTGAAAGTCTACCATAAAAGTATTTCATCCCGCCGATGGGGAGACAACTGCGCAGAAGCGATATCCTTCCAAAAGTGGACAATGCTACTCGGCTGGTTGTGACCTAGCCACGTCGGGCTACACTTTGATCATATTCAAAAGGCCGAAATAAATAAAAGGAACGACAGGGACGCTTTTTAGTAAATTCTGCTTTATCGGCGGAATTAAGAACGATATCAGACTATCAACTTTGACGGTGTTGATTTTAGAATGCAATGACCAAAGCCTCCGCTGAGCTTTTTAGAGACCATCAAACTCGCAGCTGATAATCTTTACCGCGACATTATACGCATGAACCACGTTCGTCTCCGCGTGCTTTCTCGTGCTGCTCTAGCTCGGCGCCTAGGGAGTAGTAGGGATTTTTCGCCCTTTCAATGAAAAACGTCACGAAGATGCACGGATCTGCGGGTTTGTGAGAAAAGAAAATTTCGCTGCAATCTTTCGACTCCTCCCCCCGCTATGTCATAACACAAAGAAGGTTGTGTCTGACGAGTTTAGCGACCCTGGTGTCAGCAAGGCCAGAAAGCTCGCGCTAAAGGCGGAGGAGCTACGAGTCTCAGCTTAACGAAGTATAGTTACACGCGCTACGACTGTTGCCTTCTGCAGCAGTAACTGTTCTATGACGGGGGATCGGTAGCCGAGTGGGCTATTGGCGACGTGCGCGACCAAAAGCGTTGCTGTTGTCGGCCTTCCACGATTGGCCGAACGCTGACTATGACGTCAGAAAAGGATTTATCATCGACGGAAATAAGAGGAATGAAAGAACTTTAATTTTGACGGTGTTGGCAGTGTTCCTTTCAGAGCGCCATGATTTCAAGCTTCCACCATGCTATTTACAAACACCATCGAACTTGTTGTTTGCAAGGTAATGACGTCACAGGGGGGAACCATAGGAGGGCGCCACCAAAACATCTCGCCGCTAATGGGAGTCGTGACGACATTACCTTGCGAACAACAAGTTCGACGGTGTTTGAAATGAGCATGGAGGAAGCATGAAATCATCGCGCTCTGAAAGCAACACTGCTAACACCATTGAAATTGATATACTTAAATTGTTCTTGTTGGCCTCGATGAGAAATATTTTGCTGACGTCATAGTCAGCATTCGGCCAATCGTGGCAGGTCGACCACAATGACGCTTTCGCTCTCTCATGTCGCCAAAGCGCACAACAGCACATGGCGCGCACATGGAGCACATGGAGCGAAAGCTCAAGCTGCAGAACCCAGGGATTCTGGGTTCAATCCCCACCCCTGCCCATTTCGATCTGGATGAGTATCGCACCGGCTTCCGGTCGTGTACCACTACTGCGTGATATACGTTAAAGACCAGCGGTTGTACCGCACTGGCAAAATTGATCACCTACAGCTGAGAGACAAGTCGCCCTTTGAGGCAGACTAAAGCCCGGTTCACACAGTTGCGTTTGACTGCGTTTGACTGCGTTGCGGCAGCGAGACACCAGGACATCCCTGCTGCTTATATCGCGTGCCAAGAAGATTCCTTGAATTGGATTCCATGCTTCATACGAAGCACAGATGTGCCGGTGACTGGCTTTCTGCACTCGACGCAACGCAGTCAAACGCACTCAAACGCAAGTGTCTGAACCGGCCTTAATACCCCTGTTACACGGGCACACTTAACCGCGTTTAACTCAGCTTAACTGCTGTTTCGCGGCACCACAGATGCCGCAGTATACTCTCGGACAGCTATTCCATAAGAAGTGAAGAGCGCGCGTGCACTGCTTCGATAGATACTCAAGATGCTCAAGCGCACGTTCGCCCATAGCTTTGACTGCATAGCCGCAGAATGGTGTCGGCAAGTATTGTGCGCTGACTGTGGCTTAGCGTAACTGCAGTTAAGTTTGCCCGTGTAACAAGGGTATTATACCCCTGTCAGACGGGTTAGTTTAGTATCACTACAAGCGAGTGCACTTCAACCCGTCGAAACACACTTCAAGTGTGTTGGTGCTACACGGGAAAACTTAGTGTCACTCCAAAATGATGGCAATTACGATGGGTAAAGTAATCGGCTCGCAAAATATTAAAGTGCGTACGCATATATTCATAAATAACTTCGTCAGTCTGATTAAAACACATTACCACACATTGTTGCGCTACGTAACGAGCTTCAATCCAAATTTAAATCCTAATGATAATTATAATCAGCCATTACAAGCCAGTGATACACGTCCGCACGCCGGTACGATGCTCATCCAGATCGAAACGGGCAGGGTGGGGATCGAACCCAGGATCCCTTGGTTCTGCAGTGCCAGCTTTCGCTCCGCGTGCTCCGAGCTGATGTGCGCGAGGCGCCACGAGCCCACTCGCCAATCGCCACTCGCCACAACGAAACATCAAGGAGTGTGTGGAGAGCAAGCTGGAGAGCGATATCTACGATCTTCGACATTGGAAACGCGTGGTGGAGGCACTTTTCTCTGTGAGAGCACAACGCCTTTCAGATGAGAGGCAGCTGGAGCTGGGTGCCGACGCACAGGCAAGAATTTCGCGTGACATCGATCAGCTGCTGCAGGTCAATGCCTTCACCATAGCTGCTATCATGACCGACAGCCTACCCGTGATCAGTCGACAACGGTGGAGTTTCCAGAGGAACGAACGGTGGTTCGCAGACACCTTGCCCCATTTGGGCGAGTTCCATTTCAAGCAAGCCTTTCGCGTCTCTCCTACCACCTTCAGATTCCTGTTGGAGTCTTGCAGGTGCCTCCTGGCCGTCGCTGGCCGTCGCGCAGGGGCCAAGGCTGGAAACTAGATTAGCCGCTTGTTTTTCTACAATGCACTACTTTCCTGCCAACAGAAAACAACTGCGCAACTAATATTACTCCTATCGAAATAATACTGATTTTGCGGAGCGTTAGTTTCTTCTATTCATTTTACTCCTTGAACACTGCTATCTAGATTACACACTCGGTCTACCGGAGCGTGAGTAGTGTGCTCCTCGAACTTACTTCATCGGAAGTGTGTTCTTCGGGCAGGGCTGGGGATTGAGCTCCGGACACGGTGTAAGATAATACTCTTGTGAGGACAGCGCGCTCCTCGCGACGTGCCGATAAAGTTCGCTTTTCACTCTCACTCTTTCTCTCTCTCACTATGGTTTCCAGCGACGCCGGCAGATGACTCGTCGACCCGTGGGCACGGTGTAAAGGCTCGTTCACACTAGTTCACACTGCCCCGTTTTCTTACGTTACGTTACAAAAAGTCACCAGGAAATCTGTGCTTCGTATTAGGCGTGGCTCCAATTCAAGGAGATTGCCTGGCACGTGACATTCGAGACACGAATGTTTCGGTGACGACGAGCTACGACGTTGAGTTACCGTGGCAAACAAGGACACAAGGCTCGTCGTAACGTAACGTAAAGAGTTGAGCTCTGTTCAACTTTTCACACTGCACTGTTTTCTTACGTTACGCCTAAGTCACCGAAACATTCGTGTCTCGAATGTCGCGTGCCAGGCTATCTCATTGAATTGGTAGCCACGCTTAATACGAAGCACAGATTTCCCGGTGACTTTTCGTAACGTAACCTAAGAAAACGTGGCAGTGTGAACCAGCCGCAGGAGGCAGGCAGCAGTGCACAAGACGGCTCGTGCCGCCTCGTGCTCCATACGCGCAAAGCTCCAGAGAGGTTGTCGCACGTGCAGAAAGACCACGGTGTACCGGGGTGTCATTGCAACGAGATAATTTTTTGCGCTTTCACACAGTTTTGCCGCTTGGCCGCCGGTGACACTGTCAGCCGCGGGCGCGCAGAGCTCTGCGGGCGCGGTGGCAGCGGAATGTGCAGCCTTTCGGATGCCCGTCGAACGAAAGCTATCTGATTCCTCGCGCCGCGCGTTCAGCCCCGCCGTGTCTTGCTCCGGATCACTGGGTTCTGCAGCGCGAGCTTTCTCTCCACGTACTCCGATCTGGGGGGCTAAGCACGCCTTCGGCGGAAATCTCTCCGATCTGACGTCACGGAGGAGGGGAGGAGCTTCTTTTGACTCCGCCTCGGCGAGTTTCCCACTCCTCCTCTTACATTTCCGATCCCCCCGGCGACGACGAGTTCCCCAGCGCCAAGGAGGTTATAAGTAGTAGGAGGGGGCACGATGCAATATTGGTGAAGTTTAGTCATAAAAAGTTTAAACGATGTTGTGGCCAATGTGACCATATAGACGATTGCAAACAGGGCATCTGGCGGCCGCCATGCTCTTCCTCGTGTGAGCAAGCACGTGGAATTCCAGGCCTGCCAAGGCTATCTTCACGTGCATGCTGCACGTGCTTGCACGGATGGGGCACCAGCCGGGACGCCATGCTTGCAAACGTCTATAGATCTCTCTGGCAATTGGTGCGCGTGACATATCACGTGTGAGATGGATGGTTGATTGTAAAAGGATTCTTGCAGGCTTGCGCGCGCTCCATCCGGTAGGTTTTATCAGATCAAAGGCTACACGAAGGCTAGCTACGGTCACGTGATGTGGTCACGTTGGCCTGATAGGTGAGGGTAAGGAGGAAAATGAGAAAGAGGCGAGGCGTCAAGGGAGCCTAGCTTGTGGAGGCTACGCGGCGGACGTCATGCCCTCTCCTACCCTTCTATCCTCCTTGCCCAGCGTAGCTCCGATTTGTCCCTACGCTCCGCAGTGAATGGTTTAATTTTATTTAATTCGGGGGATCGGTAGCCAGCTGGGCTAGCGCACACTAGCACGAAGCACGTCAAGTGAAAGCTCCGTTGCAGAACCCAGGATCCTGGGCTCAATCCCCACCCCTGCCGCACTTGATAGCAACTGTGTAATTTCTTATCTTTCTCCCCCCGCACCGCCACACAGCCACAATGTTTTTCAAAATAGGGTGCACGTGGAGCCAATTCGCGCTGCAGAACCCAGAGTCCTGCGTTCAGTGGCGGATCCACGGGCGACAGGGGCGGCCGCCCCCCCCCCCCCCCCCCCCCAAACAAAGTCGACCTCCCCCCTCCCCCCTTCTCGGAGGGCAGTTTGACAGGGGTGGACCCCCCGGTGCACACGAAAGAATGGGAGAATAGCATCCTTACAAATTTTCCGCCCCCCCCCCCCCCCCAAACAAAAAAGAGTTCTGGATCCGCCCCTGCCAGGGTTCAATCCCCACCCCTGCGCCCGTGTCGATCTGGATGAGCATCGTACCGGCGTGCGGTCGTGTACCACTACTGCGTGGTGCACGTTAAAGACCCCAGGCTAGCGATTGTACTGCACTGGCTAAATTGCTTATCTACAGCTGGGAGACTCGTCGCCCGTTGAGGCAGACCAAGTTCTATGCTGTATAAACATACACACAACCCCCCAATTATAAACAACTAACTACCAATTTTTTTGTCAAAATACGCTGTGGAGGGAGAAAGATGAGAAAGAAATTACACAATTACACAGTTGTTAGTCTGCGCCATATATGTACATTGCTTTTCTTATCCTCTGTTTTAGTTTAAATTTTATCAAGCGCGTTTTTTTTTTTGTATCTACGCAGCGCAGCAAACCATCAGAATAATTGTAAAAGCCTGTAGGTAATGATAAATTGCGTTCCTGGTTGTAGATTGCCGTAAAAACACGTTTGTTTCTAGGATTCACTTTGTAGATTTTGTTTGTAGGATTCACGACGGGGACCACGGTCCATTCACGGCTCCATCGCCTCAAGCCCGGTTCGCCACGCAGTTCATCGCACAGCCACCTTACCACGTCTTTCGAGAGGCGATAGTGTTGTTGAAAATCAACGTCGTCCATGTCAAACACATTGACGTGGCTTAAATACCTATGCGGACGGCGAAACAGGAACAAAAACGCAGTCATTTTGGACGCTTCTCCCTCATCTCGCGCCCAACTCGCCTAAACTCGCCTGGGTTGGAGCCGGTCAAGCTTTTCCTATCCGCGGCGGCTTTTCTGACGTCACAATGACGTCACAGCATCTCGCCGCGAGTTTCGAATATGCCACTGTTCGATCGCCTCAAACCCTCCGTTCTGACGTCACGATCTAGGGAGTGACGGCGCGTATCGTCGTGCACGGCGCCAACCAATCGCGACGGGCGGCGAGTTCGGCGGAGAACTCGCCTTGATCTCTCCGTGCCGATCTCAGCCCCCCTGGTGTGCGCTAGCCCACTCGGCCACCGATACCCCATAATAAAGACACGTTAAAAAAATTAGACGTTTACAAATCTCTGTAATGCCGAATTGGAGCGTAGCTCTTGAGGAGGGGGAGGGGAGGGTACGAAGGGGAGGGTATGGAGCTGCTCCCCCTCCGTACCCTCCCATCCTCCTCTTTTGCTCCCATCCCACTTAACGGAAAATTTCCCTATTGAAAAACAGCGCGAATAACACACGGACAAGGAGGAGAGAACACACAGGACGAGGCGAAAGTTGAGCAACTAGCCAATCTTTCTATTCTAGTAAGAAAAATTTCCCGCTAAATTTAGCGGTGAAATTTTCCCGCTGAATTGACGTGTGACGTCAGATGACACGTCACGTGAAATTTTAAGTGTGACGTCACGTGACATCACGCGGGCAAAGTTTTCCCGCTAAATTTAGCGTGGAAATTTTCTGCCCAACTTAGCGAAAAACTTTAACGCCAAATATAGCGGGAAAATTTTACCCTCGTGACGTCACCTGTGACGTCATTTTGGGAAACATCCCATAATGCGACGCGCGGTTACGCCGACGCCGACGCCGCTCAACCCGGAAAAGGGTGCCTAGGAGCTGCGCTCTAAAACAACGTTACATTAATGTACGAATTTCACGCCAATTGGATGTCTCTGATCGATCAATGCAAGCCGAGATAAAGAAAGAAGCATGTTTAACTTTGGCGTTCCCCTTCGTCCCACGGAAGTCTACGAGGAGGCCCTGACACTGCCTAATTAGATCATAATTATCGTGTTGTCTCGAATAGTTACATGCTGAAACAAAAGTAGGCTCTATCCTTCTCTGCTAACCAAAATAGCCTTGGAGTGACTGACTTTGTCGTCGTCTTTTATCAATTCACCGCGGCTCTAATCTTGGTTCAGATACACTGTACTTCAGATCAGCCCAAACTCAACGTCCACACCACTCTATTTTTCTTTTTTTTGCAATGCCACTCTTCAACATGTCCCCTCTTTCAAGAATTTCTTATTCTTTATAAAATATATTTTACGCCACGTTTTTGGTTTCTGAGTTGTTATGTTTTACTGTTAAGACACTCCTATCGATTCCACGCACTCGATCGAGTGAAGTGAGTTCGTCAAACTCAATCGAAGCCAAGTGTGTTCCTCAGGAAGAAGCCGTGTGGCACACTACAGAAATGACTCTACAGGCGAAGTACACTCGGTTGAATTGTACTAAATTAGCCCGTCTGACAGGTGTATAAGTTCAAGGTGTATACATATAAACGCTGCCATTTTACTCTTCTTTTACTGTTTTAGAGTAAAACATGAAAAGAAATGGCACATTGCACGTGCGCTAATCAACGCCTTAATTTGGTGGTATACTTCAAATATTTATTACAGATAAGGCGAACGCTTGCACCGCGTGTAACTACGATCCCAGCAATTTTTTATGGTAGGGTAATTTAGCAAAATGTCTACTTGAATTTTTGTGGCGCGCGGAAACCCGCGATCTTATAAAATAATAATAGTGGGCGTGTTTAGACGGCAGAACGTTATTCAGGCTATAGGCCCGTAGCTCTCAAGTTTTGAGCAGCGCTCCTGGCGAGCAAAATAGAATATTTGGCTCGTGTTTCGAACATGCATCAATACGCTTCCCCACTATACTTCGTTTCACTTTATCTGCAAGCGAAGCCAAAGCTAGAAGCGCGAGACCAACGCTTTTTGCATTTCTCCCCAGCTCGCGCGCTCGAGCAAAGCCTGAACGCACGGAGCTTCCGTGCTCGCGCTTCCAGTTTTGCCTTCGCTCGCACATAAGGTGAAACGAAGTATAGAGTTTCTTTTACTCCGTTCCATTCAAAGTGCCAGCGTAGCAGAGGCTACAAGAGCAAGCTGCGAGCTTTCAGCGTCCCTGCCAAGCACGCGCGCGGCGCTAGTGCAGTGCGAGCATCGTTCAGGAGGACGCGTTTTTGCGAGTAGCTTCGGCTTCGCTATCACGTGAAGTGAAATATACGTGGTCGCGGAAGCTATGAAAACAAAAAAGATGAAAGGAATGTTTAATGGGACGCTGCGGCCGCGAGCTGCATAATTCTGTTCTTTTTTTTTAAACTTTTTTTAGACGTTTTGTTACCACGCATCCACATATGCTGACAGCTGCTTGTATTTAAACGTGGCACGTGCAAAATCGAACGTTACAGCGCCACACGGATGATGCAGCCAGCATAACATGGTCGCGTCTTGCCTTCCGGACGCGCTCGCGCCCCCTGCCCCAGAGCAACGGGTCTATAGGGAGTATTCACTGGCGGCCATAGCCGTGTGCTCGGCTGCGGAGCGCGTGCTGAACGCGAGCTTCCACAGTTCTTTCGCCACGTGCATTCCGCACCACCAAGATTGCCTGTCTTGGCAGCCTATTAATGCGAGCTCGTTCTGAGCATGCGCTCTAAACAGTGACCTCAAATATGGCGGCCAGTGAATACCTCCTATAGGGGTGTCTGGCGTCTCGGTGGTAGATCAGAAGTTTAGTCACAGTTCAACCGCTGGCATGGGGTGGCGTGGTAACGTGCACACCGCAGTAATGATCACACGACCGCACGTCGGTACGATGCTCATTCAGATCGATACGGGCAGTGGTGAAAATTGAGCCCAGAACCCCTGAGTTCTGCGGGGCGAGCTGTGGCTCCACGTGCTCCGAGTTGCTGTGCGTTCACACTCGGCCACTGATTCCCCGGAGCATATAATCCACGGAGAGTGGGGTGGCAGAATGAAAAGCTAAGATTGTTTGTGTAACCAACCACTCAACTGTATTGCAAGCCGGAATGGATGTTTTTTTTTCTTCTTTAATTTTGCTATCTTGATGGGAAAGATTAATGGCCGAGTGTGTTAGCGCACCGCTGCTCGGACCGCATGAAGAAAAAGCTCACGCTGCTGAATTTGAGGATCCTGCGGTTGATCCCTACCACTGCCCGTTTCGACCTGGACGAGCATCATAACGTCGTGTGGTCGTGTATCACTACTGGGTGATGCTCGTTAAAGACTCCATGCTAGCGGTGGCTCCGCACTGACTAAATGTCTCATTCCCTACGGAGACACCAGGACCGGGTTGCTAGAAACAGCATCTCAGCTAAAACTGGGGGGAAAAGAAAGCACGGCCAAAGCCAGCGCACGAGCTGAGCGGGACCCGAACCACGTCTCAAGACGCTCTCGCGCTCCAGCCTCTACAGTGCTTTCTTTTACCGAATCTTAGCTGAGACGCTGTTCTAGCAAGCCGGCCCCTGAGTTGAGTATAGAGTGAATTTGGTCAATGCAGAGCTGTATGTGCAGAGAGTTTGGCCATTCGTTGGGAAGTATAGGAGACAAATGAGGAAGCGCCATTGGTACTGCTTTGATGGGTGCTCAAGATACTCAAGCGCACGTTCGCCCATAGATTTGACTGCATAGCCGCAGAAGGTTGTCCGCAATAGTGCCACTATAAAGGCTACTCTTCAGAGCAACGACGCTTGCCCATATTGTGGCTTAAAATCATGGTTGCCAGTTATCTGAAGCTTCATCTGAAATCAGAGTAAGCGCTTTTCCGCCCTCCCTAAATGTTTTAACTGTTCGCGAGAAAGCAAAACAATATTACATGGGCTTTCTAACACCGACTCTAATGCTGAGGAAGTCGCACTTTTGAATCATGACGATCGGCAGTTTCGCCTTGTTAAGAATGGAACCTTCGGCAACCTTTTCCGAGTTTCAACGCTGCGGAAACGAGTCCCGAAACGAGTCCCGACGTGTTCTGGACTGTCGCCCACCTGTCGAAGTCTGCCCGAAACGAGTCTCAACGCGTCCGTGACGTCAACGGGACGTGTGTGTGTGTGCGTGTGGGTTCGTGCGCTCCGGAAGGGGAGAGAGGCCTGGCCTAACTGCGGAGAACCAGGGCTACGACGCACTTCTGGCTACGACGCGGCGGACTTTGCTGCAACGCACTTGGCGGTCGCACCTGCTGTCCTGGCGGAGAGCGAGGGAGAAAACGGACCCCTATATAAGGCGGGGCGGGAGGCTGCTCAGTGGTTCTCTCGGATTTGACGACTGTATCGCTACCATGTAATTAAACCGTTCGTTACGTTACCAATTCTCCCACCTCCACTGGACCCCTGGGTTCTTCACTTCGGGGAATGGTCGTCGTCACGAGCCAGGAGGCCTCCGGACGTGCGGCCTAAGCCCCGCCTCGAACACCACTCGGCCACGCCTGCGGGACGAGTAGGGGGCTCTGAGATGTGGTAGTAACTCAAGAGCTGGGGATGTCATGGATGAAACGTTGCATGTGGCCGCTCAACGTCTATACAGGAGAGTGCGCTGCGGTCAAATGCGTATATAATCGCGTTAAACTTTGCATGCAGTGGCTCAACGTTTATAGACGAGAGGGCGCTGCGGTCAAATGCTCAAATGCGTATATAACCACGTTCCGTACCACACATTCTCTTTCTGACATGAATGAAAACGAACGAAAGGCTCGGCATACTGCGGCCCAGCGTCTACGCAGACAAGCAACACCAGAGCTTCACCCCAATCAACATCATTCACCACGTGGAGATGCAGTCAATTTTTTTGTTGTTGCGCTCGACTTGTTTCGTGGATAAGTGAGGGCAGCACATGCGAGCCAATACGTGACGTTCCACACTTTTCCGCGAGAAGTGCAGTGACGAGCAAAATGGATCGTCGACATGCGTAGAGATTGGGTTCCCGTCATGATCGAGATCCCGCAATCCTCCTTAGATCACGCTTATGCAGCAATCATCTCACAGAAGAAAGCTACGAGCTGAGCTCTAAACGGACAGAAGGCTCGTAAGCCGAGGTGTGATGCTGTGCCAACGATATTCAACTACGTCCACCCACTCCTCGCCCAAATCGGATCAATCGGTTTGATTATGCGGCGAAACCGAAACCAACAGCTAGGCCATTTGGAACGGTGCCTGAAGTTGTATTTAGCACGCGTGCAGCCCTGTTCTGTTTGAACCGCGAGTAAAAAATAAAGCGTGGCTATGATTCACCAAGCTCGTCCAAGTCAAGTGACGACATGCATTTGAACGATTCGTGGTTTGCCTTCGCCCCGCGGACAACGCCTCCGACGGAACGACCCGTAGCCTCATCACCGATCCAGTAGATCTGCCGATAAGTGTACCCAAATGTCGCTTCAGAGGCAAAAAAAAAAAAAAAAATAAATCAATCTGCATCCTCTGCTTTGCAAGAGCTCCTAGTTCGATCGGTGGCCGTCGCAGTTGTGTTTTCGCCAGCGCCTCCTATATAGGTACACAATGCCTGTCGGCTCCGAGCACTAGCAAGCGGAAGGGAGAAAGCAAATAGTACGTGTGGCTGCCGTGGGGTGGAGCCACCTAGGCATACAAACCTGCCGTGTAGTGAAGCCAACCATCTCTTTCCTAGGAGATTCAATGACGTCGCCCCAGCAGCACCGACAGCAAGAAATCTAAATGTCCTTGACCGACCGTTTAGAGCTCGGGACCAGCTCGCCGTTTTCAACGGAATATTGCCGCGAGAGCAGCTGACCAAGCAGGCAGCGCGCTCGTGGCCTATTGGTTATCGTGCCTGCCTCCCACGCGAAAGGCCAGGGTTCGACTCTTGGGAGCGACGTCTATTTTGTTTATCCCTGCAATTTAGTGTTCTGGAAAATTCGAGAATCCTGTTGCTTGTTCGAGGTCCGAATGTTCTACGCGTCGAACCTTCTACGCCGATTATTCCAGAAGCCCACGCGTGTACATAAGGAATTTCGCGTAGCGAGCCAAGGTCAGTTTCGCCTCAGCGTTCGATCTTGCTGCTTCGCCGCCTTCGACGCCCGCGGCGCTCTCTTCTCATCTTTCTTTTCCCTTTTATTTTTGGGCACACGTTCGCCCCATTAAACGTTCAGTTTACTCAGTTATTATCGCCGAGAGAGCCTGTCTCCCCTGCGTCGCCGGGAAAACTAAGTGCGGCAACGCCTGGAGGTGACGTTGCCGAAGACGACGGAAGCAAACAGCCTCCAAAAACGCCGGAGCGCTTCCACTCTCCCAACGCCCCGCATCGCACCGACGCGCCTGCAACGGTGTCCAACAACCTAAACGTTGTTATCGACGGCCTCGACGCATCGGCACTCGTGGACACCCGAGCAGACTACTCAGTCTTGAGTGGGAGGCTCTCTCGCCGACTGCGAAAAGTGACAACGCCGTGGGATGGATTTCAAATACGAACCGCCGGAGGGCACCTCATACACCAGTAGGAAGTTGCACTGCTCACGTCGAAATTCACGGCGAAACGTGCCCTGTAAAATTCGTCGTTCTACATGACTGTTCTAGAGATGTCATTCTCGGCATGGATTTTCTGTGTAAATACGGCGCCGTCATCGACCTGGGTGAGAACAGATTGACGCTGTGGAAGCCTGTTCCGCCTTTCGAGAAACCCCAAACAGCGTCAGCCGCCGTCCGAGTCGACGCAGAGCACATGAACCAGCCGCCAAGATCATGTGTTGTCGTACCCGTCGTGACCGATACAGCTACCTGCGGCGAAGTGGTCCTGGAAGGCAACCTCCAATTGCTCCTGGGGAGAGGAATCGGCGTTGCAAGAGAAGTGGCTGAACTTCAGAATGGGCGCACCGTGGTCCTCGTGACGAACTTCCGACAAGAAACGCAACACCTCACGAAAGGTGCCGCTGTGGGCCATGTCGAGGAACTTCGAAACTCCGCCGCAATCGCCGTGATCGCTGACGAATCATCGCCACCTCAGCAAGACATTGCGCCGCCAGCGCTGCCCGACATCGACCCGAAGCTTCCAGGCCCGAAACGACGACAGCTGATTGACCTCCTCTCCGAATACAGCGACTGCTTCGCGAAGTCGTCGAAGGTGCGCCAAACCGCCGTTGCGAAGCATCGCATCGTTACCGAGGACGACGCGCTGCCTGTGCACCGATCGCCGTACAGAGTCTCCGTAAAAGAAAGAGAGGTCATTCAAGAGCAAGTGCAAGAAATGCTGAACGACGACATCATCCAGCCTTCAAGCAGTCCGTGGGCCTCTCCAGTCGTGCTTGTCAAGAAGAAGGACGGAACGCTTAAGTTCTGCGTGGACTACCGACAGCTGAACGCGGTAACCAAGAAAGACGTCTATTCACTCCCCCGCATCGATGACACACTAGACCGGCTGCGCCACTCCCGGTACTTTTCATCGATGGATCTGAAGAGCGGTTACTGGCAGATCGAAGTCGACAAACGGGACCGAGAGAAGACAGCTTTCGTCACGCCGGATGGACTGTACGAGTTCAAGGTGATGCCCTTCGGACTATGCACGGCGCCAGCAACTTTCCAGCGTGTCTTGGACACCGTACTGGCAGGACTGAAGTGGCAGAGCTGTCTTGTCTACCTTGACGACGTCGTTGTGTTTTCAAGTGACTTTGACGAGCACTTGCGACGACTCCGATCGGTACTCCAAGCCTTACAGACCGCACGACTCACCCTTAAGCCGTCCAAGTGCCGGTTCGCCTATGACGAACTGAAGTTCCTAGGCCACGTGGTTAGTAATGACGGCGTCCGCCCGGACCCCGAGAAGACTCGCGCCGTTGTGGCATTTCCAGCGCCTTCAGACAAGAAGGCCGTGCGAAGATTCCTAGGACTTTGTGCCTACTATCGACGCTTCGTTCGGTATTTCGCAAGAGTTTCCGCACCGCTCACAAAACTTACGAAGGACGCCGAGAAGTTCGAATGGGCCGAGGAGCAACAGCACGCATTCGACGAGCTGAAGCAACGACTCCAGACTCCTCCTGTTCTTGGACACTTCGATCAAGATGCGGAAACCAAGATTCATACGGACGCAAGTAACGAAGGCCTTGGCGCGGTACTGGTTCAAGTGCATGAAGGCACCGAGCGAGTCATCGCCTACGCCAGTCGGACACTGTCCAGAGCGGAGAGAAATTACTCCACGACTGAAAAAGAATGTCTGGCGGTCGTCTGGGCCATCACGAAGTTTCGCCCGTACTTATACGGGAGCCCTTTCCGCGTTGTCACGGACCACCACTCGCTCTGCTGGCTTGCGAACCTAAAGGACCCTTCAGGACGTCTCGCTCGATGGAGCCTTCGACTGCAGGAGTTCAACATGACTGTGGTCTACAAGTCAGGCCGCAAGCACAGCGACGCCGATTGCCTGTTCAGAGCCCCTGTCGAGACATCCTCCGGTAGCAGCGACGACGATGACGACGAGTGCTTCTTAGGCGCGGTGAACACCAACGACATGGCGCGACGTCAAAGAGACGATCCTGAGTTGCGCGCCCTAATCGAGCACCTCGAAGGACGAGGGGGTACTATCCCCCGTGTCTTCTTGAGAGCCCTGCCGACCTTCGTCCTCCGACAAGGTGTGCTTTACAAGGAGAACTTCGGAGACAACAGCTCGCCATAGCTGCTGGTAATCCCTGTCGACCTTAGATTGGAAATCTTCCAAGCCTGTCACGACGACCCAACGGCTGGGCACCTTGGCTACAGCAGGACGCTCGGCAGGATTCGAGAAAAATACTACTGGCCAAGGCTACCGAAGAACGTTCACCTCTACACTCGATCATGCCACGAGTGTCAGCGACGCAAGAAACCGCCGACGAAGCCGCCAGGACATCTGTATCCGATTGCTCCCCCGTCTACGCCGTTCCAGCAGATAGGAATGGATTTACTTGGCTCTTTCCCGCCGTCAACGTCGGGAAACCGCTGGATAATCGTCGCCACAGATTATCTCACACGGTACGCCGAGACGAAAGCCCTTCCATCAGGTACGGCTGTGGAAGTCGCCAAGTTTTTCATCGAGTCCATTGTCCTCCGGCACGGCGCCCCCGAAATCCTCATTACCGACCGTGGATCATCGTTCATGGCCCAGCTGACGCAAGAAATCCTTCGTCTCAGCCACACCAGCCATCGGCGCACCACGGCGTACCACCCGCAGACCAACGGGCTGACAGAGAGACTCAACAAAACCATCGCCGACATGATCTCCATGTACGTCGACGTGGAACACAAGACATGGGACGAGGTGTTGCCTTACGTTACATTTGCCTACAACACGGCAGTGCAAGAGACCACAGCAGTAACCCCGTTCCAGCTGGTGCATGGCAGGAAAGTAACGACCATGGTCGACGCGATGCTACCCCATGAACCAGCCGACTATGGGAGCCCCGACGCCCAGGTGGTTGCTCAACGAGCCGAAGAAGTTCGCCAGCTCGCCCGACTCCGAATTCAAGATCAACAACGTGTCGACGCTACCCGGTACAACCTTCGTCGTCGCGACGTCCACTTCCAGCCCGGAGACAGGGTATGGGTCTGGACACCGATTCGCCGCCGTGGTCTCGGCGAGAAACTCCTAAAACGGTACTTCGGACCCTACAAGGTACTTCGTCGACTTGGAGATCTGAACTACGAGGTGATGCCCGACGGAACAAGAACGTCGTCACGCCGCCCACCACGGCCTGAAGTCGTCCACGTCGTGCACCTGAAGCCGTACTACGCTCGATATGACTGTGAACATTATGTGCTCCAAATGACTCTTTAGTTTACCGTCCTTTTTCATTTGCTTTGTTTTGTGTTGTATTGCATCGGGGCGATGCACTTTTTAAAGGGGGAGTAATGCCGCGAGCGCAGCTGACCAAGCAGGCAGCGCGCTCGTGGCTTTTCGGTTATCGTGCCTGCCTCCCACGCGAAAGGCCAGGGTTCGATTCCTGGGAGCGACGTCTATTTTGTTTATCTCTGCAATTTAGTGTTCTGCAAAATTCGAGAATCCTGTTGCTTGTTCGAGGTCCGAATGTTCTACGTGTCGAACCTTCTACGCCGATTATTCCAGAAGCCCACGCGTGTACATAAGGAATTTCGCATGGCGAGCAAAGGTCAGTTTCGCCTCAGCGTTCGATCTTGCTGCTTCGCCGCCTTCGACGCCCGCGACGCTCTCTTCTTATCTTTCTTTTCCCTTTTATTTTTGGGCACAAGTTCGCCCCATTAAACGTTCAGTTTACTCAGTTATTATCGCCTCATCACTTGTCATTCGTGACAATATTACTTATTATTTTCCTACCTTTCACCCGCACACGACTTGGCGCCAACTATTTCTATGCGCGCGATTCAAGGTAACCGCCATTGCCCCAAACTGCCGCCGAAGCAGACGGTAAAGCGGCCAAGTGTTCTCCGCGTTCGCGCGGCAAAAGCACAGCCTGGTCGTGCTTGTTTCGTAGTTTCGTATTTTGTCTCGGCGAAACTCGTTTGAATCAGGGCGGTCACATCCAGAAAAGGGTTCCACATGTTGTTGAAAAAACATATACTATATGATAAATCTTCAATAATAATGTAAACACAACATGGTCGAAAAATAGAAAAAAACGGACGTCCGCCAGGCGGCGCTACCTAGCCGTACGTGCGTGTTGTGAGGTGAAGCATCGCGCCTGGACAGCTCTTGGAGAGAAGCTGACAAGCATAGTGTAACTTATATAGGAGGCACTGGTTTTCGCGCAACGGCCAACGTTACAAGATTACCTCAGTTGTGGAACTCCCGCGGAGGGAGGTACCCCCGCTCACTCACTTCAATCCGCCTGGAGTCGCTCGAAGCGCTATCTATGGTTTTATTTTATAACTGTTCGTTCCAAAGAACACAGCTGCAGAGCCAAACGGCGATCACAACGCCGCCATTTCTCCCGCAGCGGTCACTCGAGGAACTGCACGTGACATCTATTTTGGCTTCAATCGGCCATTTCGGAGCCGAAACAGATACGGTGGAGAGGGTTACAGGGGTGCCACCCCCGTTTCCCCAGCGGACGCAAAGCGTCATATCACCGAAGTTAAAATGCGCCTCGGTCGGGACGCGCTACCTGAAATCCCCGCTGAGGCATGGTTGTATAAAAACAATATTAATTGTGCTGCAAAACCTTGAAAACTAAAAGTTTTAGAAAACATCACGCGCCCCTCATTTTGTACTAAACTCCAAAAAAAGTTACTACAAAAACTGTTTTTTTTTCCGTTGGTTTTTACGCTTCTAGTAACGTTGAAACGAACGTATCCCGATTCAGTTACCAAAGCTGCTGTCCGGCGGCGCGTCGAGCGACTCCGGGCGAGTCGTGGTGAGTGAGGGGTGGGGGGGGGGGGGGGGGGGGTACTGTTCGTGCATGCAGCGTCTATGAACAGTTCCGTAACTGAGTTAATAATAATAATGATAATAATAATAATAATAATAATAATATTTATTTGCATACAAAAATCTGATCCTGGGTGGCGTGCACGGCTGTGCAGAAAGGTTAAAACCCGTACGCGAGTGCGCCTGCCAGCCCGCCACCCAGGATCTAATACCGTTGGCAACGGCATACGTTTGCTCGAAGCTTATGGCTTTTTTCCACTAATATCCCGCTAAAAGGCTCGACCTTTTTATGCACACACTTGGTAACTGCATTATTTCAGTAGCGTACAGCCTAGGAGACTAAATAATTCGAAAGAAAATACAAGACATTCATCGACCAGCGCTTGTTATCCCGGCCATCCGACAAACCTTTGCGTTTTTTGACGTCACGCAGCAGCTAAGGATGTCAGCCATTGACACTGGCGAAATTTGGGGTGCAGTTTTGTACGTATGCTCTTGAAATGTTTAATTAAGAAGGGGAGATACTATATCAAAATAAAAATGACGTTTGTTTATATGAAAGCACCCTCGACGTAACGAGCGCCAAAACTTAAGTACTTCCGGTTTCGACCGGACAATCCCTTTAAAGAAACAATGCAAGGAAAAACAATTTTTTTTTTAAGGGGCACGTATTTTTTTTAATAACTTTTTTACGAAAAAAAAACTTCTTCTCTCAGTATTTACGCCATTAGACACAATTTAGGTGGAGGTCAGAGCCCGCTGTAAGCCCCACCCACAGAGCAGTGGCCCCGCCCATCACTACTGGACTGGCTTGGCTGCTCGACCGAACAGGCTAACAAGCGTAGTGTCTCCCTTTCACGTCTTCCGGTGTGTCTAGCCTGGAAGAAGCCACACCGCCTGCTAGTCGTGCGAGCAGACGAGCGGCAGCCTCCGGCATCGTCTGCTATTTCACCGCCGTCTATCGTCGTCTGCAATGCAGTGAGACGCGGACACGACAGCTGTGCGTTGGCGTCCCTGTTCTGTTTGCCTCCGTCATTCTGCTATTCGTACCCCATCTAGAAACGTTTGCAACGCTCAGAAAACGCGACCATGAAAGCGGCGTTCTAGCGTTCCCTCATGCACGAGCCACAGTCGAATACAAACGTCTGCCATCATCTGTAGATGTACGTACTAAGCGACACAGAGAACTAAAAAAAAAAAAGATGACCGCATCTCCACGTGGTGAATGATGTTGATTGGGGCGAAGCTCTGGTGGTGCTGATGATACTGATTTTATTGTTCATAGGTAGTGCTGATGGTGCTGATTTTTTTTTTATTTCTCATAGGTAGTGCTGAGTTCCGGGTTGCGTTTCGACTTCATTATTACTGCTTTATGGTCGGTGAAATGCAGAGCCATGCATGCAAAGTTTAACGCGATTATATACGCATTTGACCGCAGCGCCCTCTCCTGTATAGACGTTGAGCGGCTACATGCAACGTTTCATCCATGACATCCCCAGCTTTGAGTTACTACCACATCTCGGAGCCCCCTACTCGTCCCGCAGTCGTGGCCGAGTGGTTGAGGCGATGGACTAGAAATCTATTGGGGTCTCCCCGCACAGGTTCGAATCCTGTCGACTGCGCCAACATTTCTTTTCCTCTTTTGTGAGCACGGACGCCGGACGGACGGATGGACAAGGCTAGACCCTAAGGAGCTTCGCCCCTAATATTAAACAAAATAAATATGCAGTCTTTTAATCTTTACTCTTCTTGTTCCTTTTTTTCTTTTCATGCGTCATCCGCGAGCAAGGCGGGTGAGCGTCATGACGCACAATTCAAACGCAACTTAAAAAAAAAAAAAAAAAAATATTCGGTTTTGGTAGGCCGGGTGCACTTCAAAACTTAAATTCTTGCCTCTCGAGGCGCAATGACGGGAACATACCTAGACAAACTTGATGCGAGCTAAACGCCCGATTGCCTCCAACCAACTGGCTCGTAAATTCTTACCTGTGTAAGGTACCTTCTCAGTAATGAAACCATGGTCCCAAACACGACTGTTGCATAATTGAGATTGCAGCGGGGCCGCTTTTACGGGAGCCAACATCTTTTTTTAGCATCAACACACGCAAAGAAAGAAATCAAGTCAGATCGATCAAAATAGTCGATCTGGGACGCTCGGCTTAGGCCAGTCCCGTTATGAGAACAAGCTTACGCTTCGAAAGGCGCGTACTTGCGGCGGTTGTTTATTGCAAACTACGTCGGTTGAGAAGGTATTCCTCTAAACACCCCTGTAAACTCAAAACCACTCTCACTCACAAAAAGTGACGAGCTCCTCGAGCTTCGCTCGCTCAGCACTCCACAGACGTCGGCAGTCATGTTTGTTAACGTTTCCAGGCAAAGCGCGTCAGAAGCAATCACAGAATACATTTGAAAACTAGAAGGACTCTATCTTAAATATTTGCTTATCAAACACAAAAAATAGTCGTTTAAAGTATTATTACGGCACGAAGATACAAATTTACAATCAACCTTTCACACGTTAATCATCTCTCCATCCAATGAGAGATGTAAGCACCTTGTAAGCACAGGGTAGGCTTAGCGGGCTGCGATCTCCACCTTCTGCACCAAAATTGCTTCTAACCGTGTAAATGTTGCGCTAAAAATGTTTTTTTTTTTTTTCGGGGAAAGATTATTTTAAAAACATACGTGTCCCCTTTATGCCCATAAAAAAAAATATTTTTTATTGAGTATAGTAGTACACGTGTGCGAGGCAACGACGATACCGGTGAGGTACGGAACACAAACACGACCAAGGCGAGCGACGCGATGATGTACATTGAGAGCGTATACGGTTTTCTTGTCTAGAGTAGATGCAACTACAGAGTCCTGCGGTCTCGATATCACTTAGTTTATGAAATCCATGCCCTGACATATTTTTGAAGCGTAGACTATGAGCATAGGGGACACTTTTGTGCATGTTTTGGGGTTAGAAAACTTCGAGAGGCTTGGATTCTTTTTTATTTATTGCAATAATACCTTTTATTGAGCACTATTTTTGTTTCTATACGTGCGGTAATGTTCAAACGCAGTAATCAGCTAATTCCGTCCTTTTCCATTCCAGGTAGCAAAAGAGCGAAATTAGAGGGAGGAATCTCCCGCTCGGTAGGGGGAGCGTCTGCGCGTGGTACCGTCTTCGCATCGGCGACCCAATCAACCGCCCTGCATTCCGAGGAGTGGCCTGGTTATGTGCTCTTACAGCGAGAAAAGGGGAGGGGGGGGGGGGGGAGGAGGAGAGAGGCGCAGTTTCCACAAGGGCGCAGCCATTTTGAATGTCGTCACTTCTGGTATGCGATAAAACATTGTTTTAATCTCTCCCCGCCGCTGGAAGGTGTCTGTGGAAAATGCGTGATTGTCACACATTCTTGTTTTGCCTCACACATATTTTCTCGGATATTCCAGGCTGATATATTTGATTATTTTTTTCGTCCCGCATACCAGATACGGAAACAACATGACTGAAAACGACAGGAAACAGAAACCATCTATACCCCGTTAATCCTTAAGCTGAGACTAGAAGCTCCGCCTTCAGCGCGAGCTACCTGGCTTCCGCCGTGCTTTGGTTGCGTGTGCCTGCGCGTTCACACTTGTGTATAGCAAATGCAGAAAGCTCGCGCTGAAGGCGGAGCTTCTAGCCTCAGCCTAAGGGTGAACGGAGTATAGGGGAAGGTTCGGCTCAGCCTTCGCTCTTTCTAACGCAAATGAGGAGGGTGCCCTGTATTCCCCCCAGTAAACTATTTGGTTTTATCACCCCGCCAGCTTATTTCTGAACAGAGTATAGAAGATCAGTATATCGCTGCTATCCGCATAACGATTATACTCCTGCTCCGTACACAATAAAAATGTTTACACTCTCAAGTCTGTATATCAGCTTGTCCCAGGGCAAGACTCTACGGATGTTACAGTAACATCCTGAGCATGTTGGTGAACACCTTAAAATAGAATGCTGGGCGATCCTATAAGGCGTGCAAGTTGGTCTGCCCAAAAAATTTAGGTTGTGTGTATGTTTCAGTCTTGTACACGTTAATAAAAAAGTAATCGATTACAATTACTATTACTCTTGGCTAAAACGTATTCGATTAGATTACTTGATTACTCAAGAGCAAAAGTTATTGGACATTACTTTAAGAAGTAACCGTTACTTTTCCGATTACTTTATTGTGTGAAGACTTACATCGTTAGCGCTCATAACAATGAACGACTTCCAACTTATATTTCACATTTTCACAAGTATTGAAGAACGAAAAACGGGTTCCCTGTACAGCATCAGCCATCTCTGTGCGCTGCATCATGGGATCATCGGTTTTTCTAGGTGCAAAATTTCTAGCAGTGTCGCAATCGCGATTTCACCCGAAACATCTCCACTGGTCCCTGATGAATAAAAACTTAGAGTGCTTCTTGGAATCTCTGGTTCCAAATAAAACGTATTTTGTTTCCTTGCTCTGTATATTTTCTTGTACTGGAAACCAAGAGGCCCTTACTCTCTTTCGCACACACACGCGCTTATCCAAATATTATTCACATCTGGATGAACTCGCATGTTATACGAAAGAGCAGCAGCTCCAGGATTTGAAACGGATCATGTGTAGTATCCATTAGCGAAAGAGATCTCCCCGACCACTTCTCAACTCGAAACCTTGCTTGTCACAAAGACCACATAGCGGAAATACGGGATCTTGACGTGTTTTTAACTGGCTTTGTTATATTTTGCATCCGCTTTAGACATTCTTCGGTTTTGGTTCTCCTACGGGCTAAGAGTAGGTACCGTAAGCAGGATTGTTTTTGTTTATTTCTGTGTGTGTGTGCGTGAGGGGGCTAGTTTGAACGAAGGACTTACAAAGTTACATTCTGCTCCCTGAAACTTCGCCCTGAATGGCCTTTGTGACGCACTGGGGTTTCCCTGGGGCTTCCCACTGCCAGTCCCAGCTCGAAAAAAAAAAAAAAAGACGGACATTCCACAGAAACTGTTCATACAAAGGGGTTGACCTCGTTTCCTACAGCTCCTCAAAAATCTCTTTTTTCCCTTCGAAAAAAGAAGCAAATTTTATTTTTGTCATTTCAGAAAAAAAGAAGGTCTGTGCGGGGGGGGGGGGGGGGGGGGGGTTCCGTTGAAAAATAGTAACGGGTAGAAGTAATTTCATTACTTCAAAAAGTAATCAGACTACTCTTGTGATTACTGCCTAACAAAAGTAATCAACTGATTACAAAATTACTCCAAAAAGTAATCGATTACAAGTAATTTGATTACTTGTATGCGTACGGTACAAATCTGGACTATGTTTATACAGCCTACAACTTGGTCTGCCTCAACGGGCGACGAGTCTCCCAGCTGTAGATGAGAAATTTCTACAGTGCAGTACAACCGCTAGCCTGGGGTCTTTAAGGTGCACCACGCAGCATAGTGATAGACGACCGTACGCCGGTGCGATGCTCATCTAGATTGAAACAAGCAGGGGTGGGGATTTAACCCATTATCCTTGGGTTCTGCAGCAAGTGCTCCGAGCTGGGGCCCTAATCTGGACACTTGCCGGAAAAGTCGGCGAGAAATTCGGCGGCTCTGATTGGCCGGTGCCAAAGTCAAGCGTGGCGTTGGCCAATCGCGGCCGCCAGATTTCTCGCCGCCGTTTTCGCCAAGCGTCCAGCTTAGGGCCCCTGGTGTGCGCTAGCCCACTCGGCCACCGGTCCCCCTTGGTCTTCTCCTTGTACACCTCGTGTGTTCGTTTATCCCTCAAATGCGCCCACGCTCATTTGTCTCCCCCCGATCTCAATCAATAACGGCGTAGGCTTGGTTGCTTCGTCATCGCGCGGTCTTTATGCGTCTTTTACGTTGCTCTTTGATTGGCGTGCCCTTCTTTGCGTTCCGATGCGCGAAAGACGCATTTTAGAACACTTTCTCGCCGTATATTTTGTTTCAGCTGAAGTCCAGACGCGGCCGACGCTTCGAGCTAATGGCACCATTCAAGCATCGTTAAAAGCGCAAGTCACTAGGACTTTTGTGTTTATGATTGGCTTCTCACTGATAAATAGAACGCCTTTAGAAAGACGACGATCATCCCGATGGTGCGCATTTGACGCTGTCTGATTGGTTGCATCTCGTATAGCGTTGGCTAGGTCTGGACTTGAGGTGAAAAGAAATAGAGCGGCCTCCAAGCAACAAGTTACGAACAAGTTCGCAAGCATCAGGCAGAGCATGCAGTTCTCACAGGCACATAAACGGCAAGTACACACGCAACGTATCAGGCACGAGGTGGAAATTATGACCTCTGGTGACTGCCCCACCGCCTCATATGCTCGGCAATCCAAATGCGCGTATGCAATGGTGACCCTCTCCAGGATTATTAACGTTACTAGAATATTGCTTTACTCTCGCTAATGTATCGCGTAAAACATAGGGTATTTATAATCACGGATTGTATTCTAAGGTAGAAAGCAACTATAAATGATTTGACATACTATAGTCGCTGAAATAACCTCCGCTGAAGCTGATTGAAGTGGGTGTCAGTACGGCGAACACCTTTACAGAAGGGCGTTTGTCTCACTTTACCAACTTTATACTCTCTTTTCCCAGCCTTCAAAAACAAAGGGCGTTTTATTCAACAGCACCGTAATGTACGATTAAAACGGGTGTGTCTCTAAAACTAAGGGAGCCGAAACGGTGTAGCCAAAGATGCACGTCTCTGACTGAAAGACCTTTTTCTTACAGTCATAAAAGTGATGGAAAATTGTTAGTGTAAAGGCTGAATGCCGGGACCGCTCTCTCCCGCACAATAGTCATGCCTCCCTGTCTAGCTCACCCTTGCAACAGCGATGTG
Organism: Ixodes persulcatus; assembly: GCA_013358835.2. Lineage (NCBI taxonomy): Eukaryota > Metazoa > Arthropoda > Arachnida > Ixodida > Ixodidae > Ixodes > Ixodes persulcatus. Next base: position 29,892 of record JABSTQ010001372.1, on the reverse strand, counting down.
ACTCTAGCGGCGGCCACCTGTTGCTGCATCAAGGTACACGTGCGGCAACATTATTAACGATGATCGTCGTGCGTCGCGTTTTAACGTTCAAATAATAAAAAGTAAACGCGCTCCATCCGGATCGTCGTACTCGCGAGTTAAATACTATATTTTTCTCCTGCCTCCTTCAGAGGCTCTCGTTGCATTCTGTTGCAACGGTTGTTCGAAGTGTAGCGCCACACGTTTGTTTGCTCCGAGCTTCCGATAAGATGTCGATGCACAAGTTTCGCTTGGCCCTGCTCCAGCTCCTAGTTAAACGCAACAAAGGGGAAAACCTCGAAATAGCGAGTAAGAAAATTAGAGAGGTGGCATCCAAGGGGGCTCAGGTGGTCTGCCTCCCCGAAGACTTTAGCGTTCCCTACGACGCACGCTACACACCAGAGAGCATCGAGACGATTCCCGGTGAAACCAGCGAGATGTTGTCACGCAGTGCCAAAGAAAACCGGGTCTATCTTGTCGGCGGCACATTCTCGGAGAGGGAGAACGGCAAACTCTACAACACCTGCCTGGTTTACGGACCGGACGGTTCGATGCTGGCCAAGCACCGTAAGTTACACCTCTACGACGTCGACATTCCTGGCAAGATCACCGTCCGCGAGTCCGAATTCTATTCAGCGGGCGACAAACTAACCACTTTCGACACTCCGTTTTGCAAAGTGGGCGTCGGGGTATGTTACGACTTTCGGTTCGCACCCGTGGCACAGATCTATGCGCAGCTTGGCTGCAAGTTGCTCGTTTGTCCAGCATCTTTCAACATGACGCTCGGTCCAATGTACTGGGAGCTGATTTCCAGGAGTAGAGCGCTTGACAACAAGGTATATATGACGACGGTGTCGCCCGCAAGGGATGAAACAGCATCGTTGGTCGTCTATGGACACAGCATGTTGGTTGATCCATCAGGCAGGGTGGTCAAGTCCGCCGGCGCTGGTGAAGAGGTCGTGCTTGCTGAGGTGGACTTGGATCGTCTGGCCTTGATGCGGGACCAAGATCCCATCATGAAGCACATGAGGAGTGATATGTACAAGGTTGTGAGCTGCAAGGAGTGAGAATGTATCTTGACTGATTCCTAAAAAGGATCTGTGATCCAGGGGGTCTGCAAGGCACTGCGGCATCTACTTTGCCAGGAGAGCTCTTGGAAACAAAGTTTATTTCTTGTATGTGAGGTGTGCGGCTTATGTTATTTCCTGTGTATGCTTTGAAATGGGTTTTTAATACATATCTTTTTTCTGTTGTCTGTGCCTGTTTTTGCAATCTAAAACGCTGAAGTTGACTCAGTTTTAAACAAACTTCGTGAAACCTAAAGCCCGTCTCACATTGCATTTACTTCATACAAACGAGAACCTGCATACAGATTCGAACGCGAGTCACCACGAGATCCCTGCTTCGAATGCCGCATGGCAATGAGTTCAAGAAGAAACTTGGACACGCTGCATTCGAACCACAGATATTGCGGTGACTCTTGTTTGCAGACTGTCGTTTGTATGATGTGTGAGCACTGTGACCCCTGCTTAAAGGGGTCATGAAATGATTTTCCTACTTCTTCCTCCTTAGCTTTAATCCTCAACTCAAATGCGAATTGTGAAATCAAGTCGTCGTGACATTCTTCGGCACCGGTGCGATGACTCCTAGATTCCACCGTGCTTTTTATGCCACACCATCGAACTTGTCATTCCCCAGTGACGATAAGTTCCGTCAGGGCACTCATTGGCCACGAACGCGAATCTGAATATTCGTCGATAGATTTATTGTTGACGAGCGCATACGTCCGTGTGACGCAGTTCTCGTGTCCAATGCGTGAGCTGGGCTCAGCTGACGTCATGGTGGCACCGCTGACGCGCTTTTGGAGCCGCGGATGTATCATAGTAAAAAGGCGGAGAGCTTTCGAAGGAAAGAAGGTACAACATAGTCCGCTATATTTTCAAATTTTCGTACCGAAAAGCTGGCTTTTTACTTTCTACCCTCTTTCTTTTGGCCAAGTAAACGATATGCGATTAGTAAAGTCCTAATTTAAAATCATTTACCCCAGCCCAAAATTCGTTTCATGGCCCCTTTAAGAACACGGGAAAGGCTTCTTTTTTAAATTTTGGATTCTTAAGCTTCTGCATGGTACGGGATATTCTTTGATTTAGGTCAGGGGTCTTTAAACGTTTTGGCTAAGGGTCCGGACTATCGATCTGTCGTAGTCTCATGGGCAAAGAAAAAATAGTAGATATAAATAAAGAAAAACGAAATACATAAACCTAGATACGCATTTAAACACAAATAATAATGTTCGAGTAAGTGTGAAAACTATAAAAAAAAACTAAGTGTGATGGTTTCCTATACAGTGATGTTTCGCTAATATGAATACCTCCATTCCACCGACAAGTCGTCCATAACGTGACTTGTCCGTAATAACGGGACAAATATGCATGTATTTACCCATTTTGTCCTCCTAAACGTCGTCCATATAAGCGAGGGTTCTACAGTAACGGGTCCACATTAACGAGGCATCACTGTAGCTAAAATTGAAATTTAATAATTAGCGAATTATGACATTACATGACGCTTGTGGCCAAGAAAACTCACCAGACACAAATGAAAGCGCATGGAAACTTTGGTATATTCCCGCAGTGCAAAAACCAACGATAATGATAAAACTAATGCTGATGATATGCAATAGTCGTGACAACCGACACCGAGTGCAATGCACAGTCCCGAACGAAAGAAACGCGAACGACGGAGCGACAGCCTCTCGCAATCGCAGAGCCCAGGCACGTATCCAGGGGGGAGGCCCATGGGGCCCGGCCCCCCCCCCCCCCCCGAAATCTTGCATTTTGCTGGGACCTCCTCTCCCCCCTCCCCCTCATACAGAATTTTGTCATGGGCGGGCCCCCCCCGAAACAAAATCCTGGCTACGTGCCTGGCAGAGCCAGTCAACGGTCATTGGTGGAAGCTCTCGCAGAGCTTGTGGTACGCTTCGGGAGTAGGGACGGTGGCAATAAGTGGCCCACCCGTCAAAATAAATAAAGTTTGCGCCGACTTTTTTTTTTCAGTTTACTACAACATGTGGTTAAAATGGCCGAGCCTTCGTGATGGTGACAGTGCAGCAGATGCATTTCGAGATGCCCCGTGATGACACACCAAAGTAATAAGTCATCAGTCGCACACTTCTGTGCAAATCGTATTATTACTATAATATCGATATGCGGCTGGCTTATTTTATGTGCCATCTAGGGGTTCCGAAAGGCGCATGCTGCATTGTGAACTTCGCGTTTAGCGCAGCCTGAAGGTTTCGCGAGAGCTTTTTTTGAACACCATTGAGTTATTCAAAGGGGGCGAGAGGCTCTGTAGAGGCCGTCGCTCCGTCGTTCCCGATTCTTTTGTTCGGGACTGTACACGGGAACGCAATGGAATTCGAACTGCTTGTTTCTGCCAGAGGGTTCTTCATTAATTCTTTCCGAGTTTAGAGGAGTGCACGTCTCATGCAGCGGCGGCGCAGAATCGGAGCGGAAGCGGGAGTGCTGGGAGTCATCTGCACCTGTTGGCTCTTGTTTCTCTACGCTAGGTCGTACGCTACATTATATTCTGCGCGGTTGAATAAGCTCGATCGGGTTTATTTAGTAGTAAAGTATATAAACCATTATATCGAGTGCACGGAGAACGTTTTCAGCACAAAATTCGTTTTTGTCTGCATTTTTAAAGGGTATAACGTCATTTGCCTATCGTTTCCATGAGCGTCCGTGTCTTTCAACTGTGCACACTACGATTTAGTATACATTAATTAAGCAATAGCAGATTAATTCCAAGTCTCTGGAGCTTTGCACTTCGGCCATAGGTTCGCGGCATCAGGATGACTTCGCGTCGAGAGTTACTGGCGGCAGCGCCCGCCCGGTAGTGGTTACTTCGAAGAGGCCTGACAGATGCGTCGACTAGGCCAGTATGTACTAAATTGTAGACCTCTGCAATGTGTCGGAGTTGTCAGTCTGCATTTAAGAGCCACTGAAGGCAGGTGCTGTCAAGAGTGTAATACTTTTTGCTGTGTGTTTTAAGAAAAAAATCAACATATTACCATGTAGCATAAAAAAAAAAACGATTTACGTAAGTCAATTTTTTAAAACTTCTTACATGGAGCCAAACCTGCGCGAGCAGGTGCGTAAGATGCTTTCAAAATATCACATTCGAGCTAACTCGTACCCTCCGTTAGAATCTCGTATCCGCGTCAACGCAGGAGTACATTATTTTTCTCAATGAGAGGAATTGTAACCTCCGTCTCGGCGTCATCGTTAAACATGGCAGGCATTTGATCAAGAGCTCCCAGAAATGGCACCGCAAGTGTCGTCTTCTCTTGTAGTCTGTTTCTGCACGGACGCTGAACTGAATTCGGAGTTCTGAGCCAGTGCAAGGTTTTGAAGAAATGGGTCTGAACTCATCAGACCTGGGATGAATCGAACGCGCCAGTGCAGCGGCCGTGCGACTTACGGTTGAATGGAATGCGCCAGTTTCTGCACCACTGAACTAGATCAGTCAATTCAGGCAAATCAAACAGATCTATACACCGTTTCCAAAAGGGCGCAGCCATCTTGGATGTCGTCACTTCTGGCATACGGTAAAACATTGTTTTCGATATCTCCACGCCGCTAAAAGTTTTTTTTTTTTTTTTTTTACTAAAAATGCGTGATCGTTACGTATTCTTGTTTTCCTTTACCTATATTTTATCGCACATTCCAGGCTGAAATGCCTTATTTTTTGCGTCCCGCATATGAGATGCGGAATCCACGCGTCTGAGAACGGCAGGAAACAAAAACAAAAACGCCTATAGTTACACAGACATGAAGCAAGGAACTAAGATTGGTAATGCTGGTGATGCCAATATTTAATTCATAATATGGCGGAAGGACCTGCATTACGATGCAGTTTCTCTCGTTATTCGTAATAACTTTGTTTGCGCATTTGAAGCGCGTTGCTGCGCCGTTACTTTACGCTCACCTATTTTGCATAGCAGCAGGTCTGCTGGAAGAGACACGCGGGCCGGGCGTCATATTAGGGAGTTTTAGTAGAACGCGTTTCCCCCTCCGCTTAGCCCTCCGCAACGAAGAAGCCGCTACTGCGCCTGAGCGCTGATGGCTTTGACTGTAGAGTTCCGGTTATCGTAGCGGGTTGCGGAGGGCGTTGCGGGACGGCGGAAACGATCTACGAAAACTTCCTATTGAGAGACAAGGATGACGGTAATAATGTGTGGAGAAGGGGAACAAGGCTAAGGCAAGCCGCCGGCCGGTTGGAAGACTTCCGAGGGCCGGATCTGGCTCGCAGGCCGGGTTTTGGAAAACCCTTATTTAGGTGTTGATTTAAGGATACTGCAGCTGATACATTGAAAGTCATAGCAGGAGTGGAATACAATTTAAAACAAAAAGAGGCGTGAACTCATAAAGAACAGCCTAAGAACACGTTGCTCATTGCAGCAGTGAACAGTTTTAATCGAAGAAACCTTATTATAAAATTTACGAGAGAATTCTAGTCTTGTATGAACCGAGAGAAAGCATTGCATTTGAAAATATTCTGTTCAAAGAAAAAGAAAAGGAAGCTCTCCGCAGTGGTAGCCGACAACGCTCGAGACAGAGAAGCAAGATCCGACTGCAGCGCCGCTAGTTCTCGTGACCGCCACCTAGGCCACTCGCCTCTGCAGGCGAGAATAGGGAGCTGCGAAACTGAGCTTGCTCCAGTAACGTTGTTAGAAAGCAGGGGCCCTATGTAGCGCTTTTCGAACTCCCACGGCGAGTAGGAAGAGGGAAGAAACGTCAACAACGCAGCAAACACAGATTGGATGTTGATTGGTGAGATTCGCTGATGACAAATATTCGCAGAAGAAAACAAAGAAAAAGTGAGCTTTGTTTTCTTCTGCGGAAATTCGTCATCAACGACTCTCACCAATCAGCATCCAATCTGCGTTTGCTGCCTTGTTAACGTCACTTCCTTCTCCCTAGTCGCCGTGGGAGTTCAAAAAGCGCAACATAGGGCCCCAGGTGAGGCCATTGAATGCTGACTGATTCATGCGAACCGCGTAGTTTTATTTGCCCAGTTATCTTTGTCTTGTATTTAAAAAAAAAAAAAAAGTTAAACAATGTTTTGAAAGAAAAAGCGAAGCATCGTTAGGCTAGAACAGGGAAAGAGAGAAAAAAAATGGCCAAGTTGCTGAGGACGAGTAAAGTATGCGGATGTTCTACCGTGGCCTCCAGTTCGTAGGGCGCAACAGCCTGTGCTTCGCTGGGAATGTCCAGAAATCTACCGAGATGAGAATCCTTTATGCCATGAGTTACCCAAAGGCGATTTGATGTCTCCTTCTTTTACGTTGACGAGTGTTCACGCTTCTTTTCAATTGATGGAACCCATTGACTCATGCGCGAAACAAGGCCGCCAATGTCTAGCATAGTTAGAGCTTTACGCAGCAGCGCTAGCTCTGAACCCGACCATGACGACGCTCTGTATATTAATGCGAACGCCATAACTGTCCCATGGAGCGGAGCCGGCGTTGTCCTTAACCGCGAAAAACGGCAGCGAAATTCCCTGCGCGCCGTAACGGCTCTTAAAATGGCTGCGACGCGGGCCGCGCCCCGGATAGTTCCGAGGAACGCCACAACACTCTCCTGGCGCTGCTCCCGCGCGCCGCCGCAGCAGCGCACACCCACCGCTATCCAGAGCATGACTATAGATGGCGTCCGCAGACGCTGCCCGACCGGCCTCTGCAGAGGATAGAGGGGCGCGCAGCTTGTAGGAATACGCTACGTATACGAATGCTTTCGCATTCCTACACGTAAAAAGTCTTAAATGTCCTCCTGTAATTTTTTTCGGCATTCGTTCGCTCGGGTAGGTCACGTTTTACTGAAATCCGAAGTAGACGCCAAATGAAGCCGCTAACGCTAGTGGTTGTCAGCTACGTCTTGCACCGGAGTCACGCTCCATCAAGGCGACCAAGTTAAAATGAGCATGTTCAATCATAAACGATGCCTTTGGGTATATAAATGCTTAAAGAGGAATCGGAAACGCGTTTAACAGCTGGTATGGCAGAATACCTGACGGGATAGGCTCATGATAGTTAAAAAAAACACGCCAAACACACATGCATTTTTTTTTTACTTTGCAGCTATCCTGCAAAACAGTGTTAGGATTTATTGTGGCTGATACGACTGCATCCTGCATTAACACGCCTCACACACATCATACGAACCAACAGGCCTGAGTGTGGAGCCATCAGGATTGCCTGGGGAGTGCCCAAATAAAAAGAAAATTGGAGACAATAGCCTCTGGATGGAAATTTGGATTCAGATTAATCTAACAATTCGGCAATAATAATAATAATAATAATAATAATAATAATAATAATAATAATAATAATAATAATAATAATAATAATAATAATAATAATAATAAGGATAATCTTTTATTTTCCTTTTTTCATTACAAAACGAATTAGGTGGAAAAGAGGGCAAAAAGCTGCTACTGCAGCTTGACGAGGCCCTAGTTGCCATACACACCTTGGCGGAAAAACAGCGTAAAATAAAAATACACTAGACCCAAAAAATCAAATATACACCAGCACACCACTCCAATCATTATACTTGTTTATATAGAAAGATAACTAAAAGACATATGCCACTCAGATAGAAACAATTTCCATACGCATGCGTGGCACTACACAGTATCATATAGAAAATGGGATTGAAGTAGTATGTCCGCTAACATTCGATTTGACTTACCAAATATGCACACATAATTTGCTTCAAGTTCATTTACTAAAGATGGCAACACATTCTTTAATAATGTAAATCCATAATTAGTACGGGGTGTTGAAACATTCCAGGACTCGCCATGGCGGGTAACGTATTTATGATCTAACTTAGTTAAACATGACAGTACAGAAATGAAAAAAGTATTGTTGTGTTTTAAGGGTACATTATTAAAATGAAATAAAATTATCGAAAGCTTCGCTGCAAAGATTTTTTTGATAATGTGATTGGTAGTTTTAAAAGAATAATGGCGGTCCACATCCGAACGTTAAACGAAAGACGTTTTATTTGGTGTCACATAGAAGTGTGTAACTAATTGAATGTCCCCTAGAGAATCCGAGAATAAATCGCTATAATTTTTATTACGCCTAAATCCGAATTATTCGGAAGCGATAAATATGTTTAGGAACAAAAATGATCAGTCTGCAAAGTCAAACCGATGTCACAGCTTTTTATTCTTGAACACATTGAACATTTTTCGCAGTTAGCATTTGTCTGTTTGATTTATAACTGAGTAAAATCAAAATAAAAACTAATTCCAGAACGCGAGATAAATAATCCTTTGAGGAATCGAAATAGAGAAATCTAAGCACATGTACTTGTTTCCCGAAATAAAATGTATATTTCAGGTTTCGCTACAACTTTTGATACTCGTAAATGACCTCACTATTTTGCGTTGTGATATTAGAACTCCATGTAAGATCTTGCTATGAGATTGCAAACAAACGTATTATAATATCGCTTGGGGCTTTTAGGTAACTACTTAGGATTAATGCTTGGGCGAGTTAAATAGCGCGAAATTAAGCCCACTCACACTGAAATTACACGCACACTGGAAAAAACGATAACTCACGTCGCGTTAACTTACAACTCAGATTGTAAAAAACAAATGGCAATGTTTATCACACATATTACTTTCGAGTGTCAAAATATAACAACTCTTTTTCCGTAAGCGCAATAGACGGACTAAAAGCACAAGTGTCGCTCGTTTTTATGATATTAGCTTCCTCAGTGATCTCACGTGTGGGTTGGTTATAGTTCTTTCCAATTACGCTGCTATTTATAAAGTCCGCAGTGTCCCACAGTCCGGCAGTGAATGCCGGACTGTGGGACACTGCGGATTATGTTCTCTTAATCTCTCATTTATACATGTTCCAGTTTGTCCTATGTACTGTTTGCCGCATGAAAGGCGAAAGGAATAAACCACTCATTCTGAACAAGGGATGTATGGGATTCTATGTTTTTTTGTGCAGCCTGTAATAGTTTTTGGTAAGGCGTTAACTTTTTTACATAAACTTGAGAGTTTGTTGGGGGCTGAAAACACTACATCGATATTTGCGCGATTCCCAATCTTCTTAAGGTTATGGGAAAATTTATGAATAGAGGGGATCACTACCGGTTTTTGGTTACTATTTCTGTCCCTTGACTTACGGGGAGTGGTTTCACATTTCTTGATATGTTTAAGGAGACTTTCGGCGACTGAACGTAATAGATGTGAAGGATACCCCGCACTTAGTATCCTAGATACTTGTCCTGCGAAGCTTGTGAAGCCTGAATGCGGGCAGGACTTGAAAATAGTTTTGTTAAGCACTGGTTGACTATGCCTCTCTTTACTAGTTTTGAATGCGCCGAATTTTAATTGAGGAGTGTTTTTTTCTATCTCGGCTGATACGGTCAACAGACATGACGTGGCTGAAGAGACAATTTTAGGTCCAGAGATCTTAAGGATCCTACCTTAGCAAGCTCATGTTTGATATCTAAAGTGTCTAAACATGTTTTAAGCTTGACGAGCACTTTGGGCATGTGAATCGGGATGTCTACAATCCGAGTGGCGCAGCCAAACACTACAATACCGTGATTGTCTTCACTTTAAAGTGTGTAGCAACGCAAGTCCTGTGGTGGGAAAAACGAAACGGCAAGAAATTTTCTACACTACAGAAAGAACGATGGAGCTTCTGTGGCATCTCACCCTAAACCATCTTCGCGCCATCACACCAAAGAAAAGCTATCGCTCCCTGCAATCCTGTACACATCATCGGAGATTTACAGCTACCGCAACTAGTGCAGCACATTCTCACCATGGGGCCCAAGTTCGCCGTAGAACCCACAAAAAATCGGCTTTACCGATTGTTTGTGGGTTCTACGGTTCTACTTTGTCTCACCTTACGATGGACTAAAGGCCAAAGCCTCGGGCAGCCAGGTCCAATCACGTTCCACGCTATACTATGACATGGTTAACATTAATTCGGAGTGCACGAATAATGCTACAAATCCAAAAACGCTGCATCACTTCTATAGCTTCGACGCTGCAAAGAGCCTGTATGTCGTGGCTTTCTTTGCGATGTAAAGATGTTGAGTCACTCAGTGCTATTCAATTCGAGCCAACTGTCCACCCATCCCCTGATAAGTGATCCGAAACAAGGGCACCAATACGCGCATCGAAGCGAAGTACCGCACAATTTCTAAGAGCCTCGGGATTGGATCTGGCGTTCGTTAGCTTGTGCCTTTAGTCCATCGTAGACTTTAGAGGGCGTAGACATTTTATGACAATATAAACCTTCTGAAAGACTTCTGCCAATCAAAAAGGTTGAAACTTACTTGAAGGAGAATAATTTAAACTTAATACCAGCAGACAAGGGAGGAGGTTTAGTTGTCATGCCCAAGGAAAAGTTTGGGGTAAAAGCCCTTTTAGCTATCGACACCGTTTTCCAACGCCGTAACGACATCTCATTCGCAAAAATAAATTGTGAAGCTAAGAGGCTCTTTCGGGTCTTAAATATAAAAGGACTTGCTCCTATTTTTAAAAAAAAGCAAACACCTTAGCTTAGAAATATTTTTCAGCGCCAAGACGCAAAAAGTTGATTGTCCCTTGCGAGTTATTGTATCAGAAAGAGACACCTGGCGAAAATCTGTGGCCTTATTTTTACAAAAAAGACTTATTTTATTATTAGTTGATGATCCCATTTTGGTAAGAAACTCATAGGAAGTCATCCGCTTTCTACAAGAACACAGTGCCAACCATTACCAGGCTTTCTCAATCGACATCAAGGACATATACTATGCATAAACTCAGGCACGCCTCCTAGAGTGCATTGAAGAGAGCATTGACTTGTATGATGCCATAGCATTCCAGAACAGCTCAGGATTTTCCCTAAGCAACTTTCTTAAATTGCTGAGGTTTTACCACAGGTCTACCTTCGCATCTCGGAACGGAAGCACCTACCTTCAAAAAACAAAAAGGTAAACTGCATAGGATCCTGCATTATGCCGATTCTCAGTGATGACCTTTTCCTCGCATACAACTAGAGACTGCTTCAAAAGGGCTTAGATTCCTCGACTGTGGTAAAGGCGATTCGGTACGTTGATGATTACTTGGTAATAGAAGACACCAACGAAAAAGACCTCCCGATTCATGTGTCGAACGTGCTCGTCAAGTTTAAAACATGTTTAGACACTTCAGATATCACACATGAGCTTCCAGAGCTAGGATCCTTAAGATTTCTGGACCTAAGAGTGTCTCTTCGGCACCGTCATGTCTTTTGGTCGCATGAGCCGAGAGGGAAAAAAACACTCCTCAATTATAATTCGGCACATTCAAAACTGGTAAAAAGAGGCATAATTGGTGCTTAAAAAACTCTATTGTCAAGTCCTGTCCGCATTCAGGCCAACAAGCATCGCAGGACAACTATCTAGGATACTGAGTGCGGGATGTCCTTCACATCTATTAACTTCAGTCGCCGAAAGTCTCCTTAAACAGATTAAAAACGTGAAACCACTCCCCGTAAGTCACGCAACAGAAAGACTAACCTAAAACCGGTAGTCATCTCCTACATTCAGAACATTTCTCATAGAAGATTGGAAACCGTGCAAATATCGATGTAGCCGTTTCAGCGCCCAACACACTCTCAGGTTTATGTACAAAAGTTAACGCCTTACCAAAAACGATTACAGGCTGCACAAAAAAGCATAAAACCCCATACATCTCTTGTTCAGAAGGAGTGGTTTATTCCTTTCCGATTTCATGCGGCAAACAGTACATAGTTGGACAAACTGGAAGATGTGAAAATGACAGATCAAGAGAACATAACAACAACACCCGAATAGCTAACTCGGGACTTTTGGGAATTCACGGCCGTGACTGTGGGTGCACTGCGGACTTCAAATATAGCACCGTAATTGGAAAGAACTATCACAAATTAGTACGTGAGATCATTGAGGCAGCTAACATCATGAAAATGAGTGATGCTTTTGTTAGTATTCCATCTATTACGCTTACTGAAAAAGAGTTGTTATATCTTTAAACTCGAGGGTAATATGTGTGATAGACATTGCAATTTGTTCGGTACAAAATACAGCAAAGCGAGTTATAATCAATTTTCATACGGGTAAAAGAAAATGGAAGACGAAAATACAAACTGAGTTGTAAGTAAGCCCGACGTGAGTGATCTTTTTTTCCGGTGTGCGTGTATTATCAGTGTGAGTGAGTTCAATTTTGCGCTATTTCTTACATGAGTGAATAACTACGTTTTCCTTCTTATTTAATAAATTTTGAATTTGTGTTTGTTTTCGTCGTTCCGTTTTTGTATTGAAATGCTAAGACCTGTGTTTGAACTTTGCAATAAAAAAGGACGTAAAACATTGTCAATTCTTAAAGTTTCTTTACATGCGTCAGGGACGAAGACTGCAATTACAAGAAAGAGCATATAAACACATTCCGTTCAATAAGGTGTCAACTAGTGTCAAACGTCAAGTAAAACATAGTTTAGTAATAGCCCTGTTACACGGGCCGCTTCAACTATCAATAAAGCCTGATTAACATAGTGTGGTGTTACTTGTGATATCGTAGTTGCGACTTCACTCGGGCGACAAAAAAAAAAGAAAAGAAACTTGGGGAAGCTGCGGTGCCTAATGTTGCAGCTCCGACTTCGCAAGCAAAATCGCACACGTGAATCAAGCTTAAGTCAACTATTGTTGGCATGTCCCAACTGTCATCGAGCTCAACTAAGTTGTCCGGTTTCAACAGATGTTACATGGTACATAGGCCTAATAACCCCAACTATTGATCCTAGTTGAAACCGAGACAAAACAAAACCGGATGTCACATTACTTTTTTTTTAAGTGATGCAAATTAATTACGTACACATATATCATTAATCCTAAACGTTTAACAAAAAAATTATCGTTTTTTTTTATTTTTAGAGTAAATAAAATATAATCAGAGCGTTTCATACGAATTTAAGCGAGAGAGGCAGAACAAAATCTTTATCGGCATCGACATCACCGTGGCCGCGCTCGCAAAGCGTGGTCTTCCGCGACGGGCCGTGATCGTTTAGCGGCAGCTCTGGCCCCGAATGATACCTCTTTCGACAATATTTCCTCTTACGATACTTTCTAGATGCCTCACCCAAACTTCTGCAATAGTAAGTGCTACGCTGGCGCCAACGTTGCACTGGCAGTGGCCATCGGCAGCAATGCGGCGGACGCCACCATCATTTGCACCATCGGGGTGAATCTCCGCCAGTAAACTAAGGTAGACAAGCTAAGTTTAAGTTAATGATCGTTAGTGGCTCAATGACTGTTGGCGTTGCCGTGAAACTCCGACCGAGCCCTTTTGAGTCAAGTGTCTTTGTCTTAAAACGATTGACAGCGCTCGTGTTAGTATGGTAGTCATATAAACAAACGCTAAAAGTGATCCGTAGAAAGAAGAAAAAAAAACAGCGACCTGCGCATCCGTTTTCCCGCGAGCAGTTTGGCGCGATTGGTTCCTGCCGAGGTGGCTGTTTTTGCGGACTTGGCACGGACCTCGCCCACGCGGTGACCTCGTCGAAGCAGGAAAAAGCGGCAATTGAGTGGGTTTAAAACCTCGATAACCGTAGTACGACAGGTTCGCGAACCTATATTATGACGTGCGCCCTCGTGATGCACAACATTTAACAGGACCGCGGACTCGTCCCCGGATATGTTCTGTGGTCCGCGGACCAGCTCTTGAGTTTTGCATGCTTTTTTTCGCCTGGAACTTGGCGGATTTCAAACCACAAAAAAGGTGACGCCGTTTATTTTGTAGGAATTTGTCCGGGGACATGCCCGCCCTGTGAATACACCATTATATGCCACGCAACTAAGAAAATTGAATGCAATGGGAGGTCATGTAAAAATTGAGCACTTAACTACTTTCTGGCGTTCTTTCACGTAAGTATGTTTGCCACCCACGTATAGAAGGAAGAAATGGGTTGAATGTGACTAGGCTATAGGAGACCGGGAGGTGTACTCAATGAAAACATTTGTTGCATCGCATCTTTTTTTTAACTGTTATACTTGTAATCCGGTCTTATTTCAACCAACTTAACAAGAACGCTCCCTTTACTACCATAGTCAGGTACAAGTTATGCGTTAAAATCTCCTCCCACACTCTCATTACCGCCAACTAGTTGTCTTCCGAAATGCACAAATGGTCCGCTACCGAGGTACACGTACCGCTGGCGTCTTTGGGGACCTGTGTGTACGCTCTATAGACCAATCCGAAAATTACGCCCTCTTACTGTCGATCTGAAACTACTGCAAACTGGCGAGCACAAAACTCGAACAAGCGGGCAAGCGAATAGCCGATATAATACTCACTTCCAAGAGTCTATACAATCGATAGACTTGCCACTTTTACGGTGTCTATGGCGCATGCCACTTCGTAGCATTTTCAGGTCGACCGTAATCGGGCGTAATATTTGAAGGCGTTTATACTGCTCACACGCAAGGAGGACAAGACGGCCTTGATACAGATAAAACCAATACACGTTGAACTAATCAGGACAAGAGATCAAAGATACCCCCCCCCCCCCCCCCCCCCACGGGTACTGGACCGCGCCAAAACCTGTCTTGACCATATACCCACACGTCGCGTAACTTGTCATGGCTACTGCCTTTCCTGGTTGGTCTGCGGAGCGTATCGATGCTGTCATTCGTATACGTGGTGGTGTCCATTAGGTGCGTTTTTAGCTTGTATCCGACTGTTGTCCGCAATAACCGCACCTTTAAAAATTGTTCGCCGGTTTCGCCCTTTGTGCGCCGAACGTCCTACCTCCGATCAAAATAACAACACTCAAATCTTGATCGTAATAAGTGTTACACCTAAACTGTGGTCGAAACATAATATCTCGCTGTCGGTAATGATGCGAGCTCACCCGACCACTAAAAGACCGCGCAGCAAAAAAAGAAAACAAAAAAGAAGCGTTGTTTTCAGCTTCTGCCAAACCCCCACGTCTCATCCCATCACGTTCGTTGTTAGCTGGAGGGCCTATCTTGCACAAAAGAGGCGCCATCTGGATGTGGGTTGGCCGACTAACAACAAATAGAGAAGTCTTTGGTCCTCTCTGACACACAAAGCCACCAGCTGCCTTGCAGTGGCCTTGCTTCTTTTTGTTTTTGTGATTCGGCGGCCTTCATTTAGTCTTCTTGGGGAAACTTAGTTTTATTGAGCCGAAGGCGTCGGCATCACTGGCTTTTACGACACAGTATTTATTTTTAGCGCATGCATTTTGCGTTGTTTCGACACTCTCCAAAGATCAATGGAAGAGAGAAGATTGAAGTCTTCGAAATTACTTTTTTTCTTTTATAACCGTAACCTGTCATCTCCTTTAGCCTGTGGATGTGTATGAGTATGTGGGTGTGTGCATGTGTGCGAGCATGCGTTACTGTGCGCACGCGCGTGTTCCTTCACGTTACAAACGTAGGGGCGTGTATTCTCAAAATAAAATTAGTGGTGCAATCTCCACTATACACAATTGCAAGCATGGTGCCCCAACTGGTGCGGATGGGTGCAAGCACGTGCAGCTTGCGCGTGAACATAGCTTTGGCAGGCTTGAAATTGCAAGGGCTTGTCCGCACGAGCAGAGAGACATGGCGGCGGCCAGTGGCCTCGCTTACAATCGTCTATACTCTGTCTCACCTTGTGTTGTACCGCAGAAAAGGCTACAAGCGCGAGCTCCTTGCTCTAGGGCACATCTCGGCGGCACAAGCTCTCGTGCGCCAAGGGCAGCTGCCAACACTATGAGCTCGCGCTTCTAGCCTTCGCCGCGGTACAACATAAGGTGAAACGGAGTATAGGCGCCGGCACTCAGTGTTTATTTATGGTTTTAGTGACACATTTTCAAAGGTGCGCGCAATATATACTCTTTTCACACATAATCAAGCTGAGGCTGCAACGAATGCTACAAGCGCGAGCTAGCCCGTCACCCTGGCTTTGAGACATGCATTTCAAGCGCGAGCGCTCGTTCTGCGGAAGAACGCTTTAAAGCAGTGACCTCGAGCTCTCCTGCTTGTGATATTGGCTGCAGTCTCAGCTTAAATTAAGGTGAAACCTCACCCTTTGTTAGTGTGATTTTGAACCAACAGATGGAGATGGGATCGCCTTCCGGACCTGTGCATGAACGCAATAAGTCTTGTATGTTGGCGCAGCGATACAGTGGGGTATTTTTTTTTTCTCCTGAAATTGGCATCCGTGGCCGTCTACTTGTTTCTCGATGCGCGAGCTTTTCGTGGGACGCGGCTCGGCAGCACCAGTTCTTGTGCAAAAGGAGCAGTTGCCTACGCTATAAGCTCACGTCTTAAGCAAACGTGGTCAAGAAGTGTACGCGAAAATTGTCCTGATCTAATGGCGAGGCACATGCACGACAATGAAACGAACGTGTCGGAAAATTGCAGGCATCTACAAATTACTCAAAAAAAGTAATTAAGTTTAGTTACTGAGTATTGACGTCAAAAATAATTTGAGTAGAGAAGAAATTACTCAGATAAAAAAGTAATTAAGAAAATTACTAATTACCGTAAAAAAGTAGCGAATTACTTTCGAAGTTACTTTTGAAGTTACTTTCATATGTTTTTATGGGAAAAACAAAGTACAGAGGTTTTGATCTGTTAGCGAAATTGTGCTAGCCAAATATGAATCGGCTTGCTTTTTTTCACAAAAATTCTTTAATAGCTGAGCCTGCTTCTGCGTGCCTAATTGTTTTGTACTTTCTTGTTTGCTTGGTCAATGATGTACTGCTAATGTGTCATTTTTACTTTGAGGTTTAGCACTGTCTGAGCTTGATTTTTTAGACAGCGTTTGTTTGTTTACAGTGTTGCGTAAAGTACATCTAAAATTACTTAAAGTAAAGTACAAAGTACATGAGACGTTATGTACTTCAATTAAAGTAGTAAGTACACCGGGAGCAATGTACTTGAAGTAACGTATATAAATGCAATATATTTCAAGGTAAAGTACAAGCACTTTTAACACAATCTTTCATGACGCCCTTTCATTCCCTATACTGTGTTTTTTTAACTGGTATGCATTGCTCCAGGGGTAATCGGAGGTTCATCAGTTTATTTACAGACATGGCAGCATATATTGTGTAAGGTCAAGTCGCCGCAAATTAGTTGTTTTACTCTCGCTGACGAGCTATTTCACACAATCAACTTAAAGACACTTATTTTCATCGGTCTCACAGCCGCCATTACTTCACTCAGAGAGATGACCAGATGACGTCTCGAAAGAACGCGTTTTCACACGACGATACCGCCATTTTTTGTTTTCGAATTTGGGGAATGCACATTGAAGTCGGGAGTTTTACTTTCCTTGGAAAATGCAAGTACAAGTTCAGAGAATTTACGTCAAGTAAAGTACAATTTTTTTAAACAGTAGTACTTTAAGTACCATGTACATAGAGTACTTCCCAACACTGCTTGTTTATTATTTTTTATATAAAAACATTGGGGGAATTACTACAGGTTTCTCGAACGATCTATGAACCTTTGAAGATCTGCATATTCTGAGTTTTTAGAGGAGAGGCAACGCAAAAAGGTAATCTTTGCTTTACCCTTTAACATGCGATTCTTCGAGTACAGCACAAACTACGGGAGCACAAGATGACATGAGTTTCAGAGCAGGTGCTGCATTTTGTTGCCTCCTTTGAGTGAGGATGCAGTGTGTGCACCTCCTGTTTTGGGCGAGAGTTTCTACGTTGGGGGAAGCGGGGTCAAGCCCTTTTTTCAAAAGGGTCGGTCGAGTCTCCTTGAGCTTCGAGACACAGAGAAACGCCAGTCTTCCGGCGCTAATCCCGCAGCTACTCGGCCTCTCTTGCGTCGTGTCATGTTCGCTCCCCGCGCCTCGTAGCTGTGTTGTTGCAGTGGAGGGGAGGGAGGGGGGAGGGGGGGCGGCTTGTGAAAATTTTGGGGGGTTTCGGACTCTCCAAACCATTTCCTCCCCCCTCCCTTCCTTCGCCACATGCTTCCCCCTCTGCAAATATCAGCTGGTCTTCGAACATCTTATCTCCTTTGTTCAGGAATGTTTGTTGATAGGCAAAACAACCACTAAAATTAGAAAGAAATTTGTAACTTGAGTACAAGTTACTAAAAAAAGTAATTAAAGTAAACTACTAATTACCGAAATAAAAACAGTTTCAAGTCGAAGGAAAAAAAACAATAAAATAACGTTTATTTCTTACTGGGTTTACCGAGCATGCGAGATTGGGCTGTGGCATTGTCAAAGCGGCATAGCAGCTCAGCTCCGCCCGAAATCATGACGAAACATAGTATGGCGTTCAAAAAGAGCAACGCCCGAACAGGGACTCGAACCCTGGACCGTTAGGTTAAAAGCCTAACGCTCTACCGACTGAGCTATCCGGGCGCCTTGAGAATCTACTTGAGATTGTTGTAATGGCTGTGACGTAGCAGCTGCCGACCTTTTTTTTCCCCGCCGATGTGATAGTTTAACGATGTCGGTCTGATAAGTGATAACGACCTTGCAATGCGTTTGATCAGAAGCTGCGTTGAGCCGCGCCTACAAAAAACGTGACCATGCAACTAATTTTTTTTACTTTTTAAGTTTTGTTTATGCATTGAAGAAACAGTGCGCCCCCTTCGTGCAACAGCTTTCCGTTTAGCTTACACGTGCCGACTTTCCGGCAAGCACGCGCGCGCGCCCACACACACAGACACGCATACAAACATGACAAACAAATGCCCCTGCAGGCCTGTGAAGGTCAGGAAGTTGAGAAGGAGTCACTGAAATTCACAATCGTCGGCTTATATGGATCCATGAGGTAGTAATATAATGTTTGTTTCCGGCGCTATGATGCAAAATAGTCTGAGCTTTTAGAAGAAAAATCGCAATATCAACTCGCAGCATATGGTAATTTTCGAATTGAGGGGACATGATTATGAGCATTCCTCGCTATACCTGTTTTCACCTCAAGAAAAAAGTAAGTTTTGCACATTGTTCCTACGCGGCGCGAAATAGTTCTTACGAGATTCGGTTGTCGGAGGAAAAAGCGATGCTTTTGGCGTTTGGAACGTGTACGTCTTGATAAGATAACATATATCTAATCTAAAATTAACCTACATATGTCTTCATTATCCACATAAAGGCGGAAATTAGTAATGTTCCGCGAGGAGCCGGACTTGTTTTACTTCGGTTCTTGAGGTGAAAACAGGTATAGTTGGTCCGCTTCGGTGTTCCCAGGAACTACAACATGCGAAAGTATCCATTGGAACTGTACTATGAGGCTTTTTGCCAAGAGGATTTTTAAGTGGTGACTTTTATGACGTCATGAGACGATCTTTAGTTTTCTGAGAGGATCTTAGTTCGTGACGTCATGATCGATGCACGTCACTTCATGACATCACGTGACACCCTGACGGCAGGATGTTACGACTCACGTCAGGTCACGATTTGTCCCCTAAATTTAGCAGAAATCATCTGAGCTGTCTGCCGGTCGAGCGTAACCTGGGAGGCTATGTTCGCCAAATGTTTCGTTTCTCCCTAAAAAGAAACGGAAGTGACGGAACTGACGATATCGCGTCTGATTGGTTAGAGGCTCAAATGACGGAAGTTCCCTCTTTCGTCATTTGAGCCTCTAGCCAATCAGACGCAATCTCGTAATTTCTGTCACTTCCGTTTCTTTTTAGAAGAAACGAACCATTTGTCGAACATAGCCCCCCAGTGTCGCTTTTCTCATTAAACTCTGCGTTAACCGCCCCCCTTTGCGGACGTGTTTTGTAATTTAATTTATTGCTTTCTCACAGCTTTTTTTTTCTTTTTTTTTTCTAAGCACGAAATGTTTTTGACGTAATTCCCCTTTCCCCCAAATTTCAAATGCTTGTCCATCCGGGAATTTCCCGCTAAATTTAGGGGGCAATTTTCGTCACGTCACCTGACGCGACGAAACAAGACACGTCACCTGACGTGACTTGTTTTGTCTCATGATGTGCCTGAGGCAGGATGTATCCAATTCTTGGATTTGATTGTAACTATTTCTCCAGGCCATGTTTGTAGGGGATATATGAACCGCATGCTGGAAAGCCACTGTTGCCATTCGAGTCCGCTAATTCAAAAATTGTTAAGCGGGCGATTGCGAGGACTTGCTATACACATGCGCTGCGGAGGTCTTGTTAATACAAAATTCAACATAGCTTTGACAGGCAAACTGAACGCCTCGCAGATGCTGGATTTCCCTCCCACGTGTTAACAGCGGTCGCCGAGTCTCTGCTCAAAGATATCAAGAGCAGGCCTGTGACAAGTGAAGAAGAGGCCAACAACAAAAAGGGAAGGGAAAGAAGAAAGTGTGTTGTCACTCCCTATATACACGGCTTGGCCCACAACCTAAAAACCATTGCGGGCAGGTGTGACGTCGACGTTTTATTCTCTGCTCCGAACAAGTTGTTAAGGTTGTGCAGAGCTGTTAACCCCTCTTCGAGGAAGGCCACGGTTTGCAACACCAGGCATCGGGATAGCTTCGTCGCGTGTTCTGAGGGACTTGTTTACTCTCTTCCTCTGACGCGTGGCAAGCGTTACGTTGGACAGACGGGCCGCCAGTGGCGTACCAACTTGTTATTGAGTGGGGGGGCAAACCAGACCCCCCCCCCCCCCCCCAGGGCCGGGGGCGGTGCACTTGGTATCCAAGAGTCAAGGAAAGAATAAAAAAATTGACCGCATCTTCACGTGGTGAATGATGTTGCTTGGGGCGAAGCTCTGGTGGTGCTTGTCTGCGTAGACGCCGAGCCGCAGCATGCCGAGCCTTTTCATTCATGTCAGTAGGAGAATGTGTGGTTTTCTTCTTTTTCTTTTTTAAGCAGACAGATGGGATGGCATCTCAGAACCCCCAACTCTTTTTTTTTCTTCTTTTTCTTTTTTCATAATTTTTTTCATCTTTTTTTTTTCCAATTTTATTTTTTGCCCTACACGAGCACGTGAGCATGTGCTCACGTGCTCGTGATCGTGAGCACGTGATCTCACGAGCAGAAGCACGAGCACCCGACGCCGGCCTACGGCGGAGGGCGGACGGCGGACGGACATACGGACATGGCTAGCCCCTAAGGAGCTTCGCCCCTAAAATGTAATTGAAAGTTACTAAACTACTCAGAAAAGTAGTTAAACTACAGTAACTTGAGTAGAGTAGTTAAACTACACACAAGTCTGGAAAATTGAGATTGGTAGTGCACATTTATCGCCCCAGGGATCTCGATCCCATTAACATATATTTCAACGTGGTCGGCCGTTTTGTCGTGCACACATGTCGACGGGTCGGCCGTTTTGTCGTGCACACGTGTATTTCGCTTAATAGGTTTCCGGTACTTTAGCTTGAAGAATTAAATACCTCAAGAAGTAGAAACAAATAAACAATTTTCCTTTGGTCCGCTGTCTTTTTTTAGGTCGCTGCGATTTCATATTGACCGTGAGACTTGAAACACAGAAAAATGAGCCTTAGCTGTTGCAGATATTGTTTGGTAAACACGAAGCAGGAACGTCACTAAAGTCTTATGCTCACAACAAGATTAATACCGATGTTAACGAATTACTGACGCATTAAATGGTCAGAATTCCTTTTAGCATAGTGCAGGAACATTTAAAATGACTGTAGCCAATCAATTATTATTTTTGTGAATAGCTATCACAGAGTTTAAGAAATGTAGTAATAATAATTTGGAAATTTGGGCGGACCAACTAGTGGTGTACAAAAAATATTTAAAACATGCAAGGGGTGGGGTGTGAGGTAATATCAGATATTGTATCCGTACGCATATCGCGCGAACTAAAGAAGTCTGGAAAAGTGCCACGTTTTACACTCTTGACCGCATCGAAAGATACAGCTTGTGCACGTACACCTCAGGCTTTTATGTTTGCATTTTCATTGTATTCTAATATATTCAGGCGAGGTGCAAGTTGCGTCTTCTGATTGCTTGCAATAAAAAAAAAGTGGAAGCATTCTAACTCTGGGTTGCTGAAAAAAAATTGCAGTGGCTTAGCTCGGCTATGCCAGGGTATACCGTGAGCTTAGGTTCAGCAGGTTATTCTTAGCTTTCCTGGTTGTCTAGGATTAGCCTGATTATCATGCTTACTGCTGCTTCAATGACACACATACGGTATACGCATTATGTGACTACTTCGGGATCCGATGAGTTAAGCTTCTCCGCTCTTCTGCGCCGCTGAGCAGCAATTTCGCTCTCCTTCTCCATGGCTACACCACACTGGCAAACGCCCCGCTATATGTATACCCCCACTGATACCCCTGCGCATGCGCACAAAATGAGAGGCGCTATCAAGCGGCTCCGGTGCAGCGTCATACTTGGCTACTGCGCAACGGAGGCGCACAGCTGGGCACGCGGCGGCACCAGTGCGTCTGCCGCGGCTATGACGTCACTCCTCTGGAATGCGCAGACCGCCGAGGCACGCGCGGTGGCGGCGGAGCGCGCGGCGGCGGCGGCTCAGGCGCGCCAGCTGTGCAGCCGCCTCGGTGGCTCCGAGATTCTTCTTCCGGCAGCGACAGCGATCGGACGCAGAATCATGAGCTCCTCCGGAGCGGCGATAACGGCCCCCGCCGGCCGTGGTGACTCGGCTTTTTCCGGCTCCGAAGATTACAGGGTTGTTCTGCCCCAGCTGCCTTCAGGGGAGGCGATGAAGCGTGCCGTCGTACTCCACGGCGACATGGCTTGTCGCCCATATCGCATCGAGGACTTCCGTCAACCACTCGGTGAAGCAGGAGTGCTCGGTGAGGTTGCCAAGATTGGGGCCTACCAAATGTCCCACGTCTGGCTTCTCGACCTCAAGACCGACGCGGCCAAGACGAAGCTCCTCGAGGTGGGGCGACTCGCCGTCAAGGGCCGCACGTGCCTCGTCGTCGACCCTTTCCGGCAGGAGGTGCGGCTGAAGCTGCACTGGGTGGCGTTCGGCGTTTCAAACGACGTCATCCACCGGGCCTTCTCCGAGTTCGGGGAAGTCAAGGAGGTGGCGCACGAGCGTTGGAGGGTGCCGGGGTTTGAAGGCGCCGAGTCGACAACCAGGATCGTGCGCCTTGTTCTGCGAGAGGGCGTCAGCCTCGACCGCCTGCCTCACCAGCTTCGGCTCGGCGGTGGCTCGGTGCTCGTGGTCGTGCCAGGGAGGGCCCCCATCTGCCTCCGGTGCCGCATGACGGGCCACATACGTCGTGACTGCCGGGCCCCCAGGTGCACCGAGTGCCGGGCTTTTGGCCATGAGCGGGCCGACTGCGTCCGTTCGTACGCGCAGGCCGCAGGACGAGGTGCGCACGACGAAACCGACGACCACCTCATGGATGAGGAGGAGGCCGAGACAGCAGCAACCTCTGCGATGCCCCCGACGGAGAAGGCCAAGAAGGACGAGGTGCCCGACACCGTAACCGAGGGGGCGAACGCCCCGACGCCGGAGAAGCCTACGACCGAGGCTCCAGCCACTCCACTGGCGGGCGAGCACCATACTGCGTCGTCACCCAGCAACGTCGAGGCAGGTGCAGCTTCGGTTCCAGACGGGGACCTAGCCGGGCAAAAGATGGACGTCGAGGTGGGTGTTGCGAAGCGCCCGCTCGAAGACGTCACGGGTGCCACTCAGGAGCGGCGGCTGCGCCAGATGGAGAAGAAGTGGAGGGTGGTGGCAGGATGGACGGGAGCGGAAGGCCAACAGCGGCCTTCGGCACCGAAGGGACGTGACAAACTGTCACAGTGAACTGGTGTGTCAGCTGACTGTCTCAAGCGACAGCAGCATCTGGAGGTGAGCGCTGTATGTTTGGTCTGGTCCCGCTAGCTCATGGTCTCCTTAGAAAGGTCTGTTCGTTTTGCGACCCTAAACGTGCGAGGGCTCAACGAACGCAGGAGACAGAGGCAACTGTATCGTCTGGTCGTCGAACAGGACCTAGATATCGTTGCGGTACAGGAGACCAAGGTAGAGAGCGAGGACCGGACCGAATTTATGGTGCGTCCTTTCACGACACTTTACAATGTATGCGTCAGCCACGCAGTAGGGACCTCGGCGGGGTGTTTGCTGCTCGTGCGCCAGAGTTTGGGGGCGACAGTTCAGGCTGTAACGACGTGTGATTCGGGACGTTTTGTTGTCTGCTGATTTATTGTTTTCTTCTTTTGAATGGCGGATAATTTGCGTTTATGCTCCAACTAGGGTGGAAGAGCGGCGGGCTTTTTTTGATTTTATTCAACAATATTGTAACTGCGAGCGCCTGCTTATTTTCCTGGGGGACTTCAACTGCGTATGTTCCTCGCGTGACAAAACAAGTACTACGCCATATAGTGATGCGAGCACTGTAAGTCTTAGTAGAGTAATTAGTGAGAACGGCCTAGACGACGTAGGGGAATGTTTGAGGAAAGGGAGGGATGTATTGTTTACCCACTTCCAAGGGGCAAGCCACGCCCGTTTGGATCGAGCGTATGTTTCGTTGGAGCTGTTGCCTTTTTGTTTTGAATACCGCGTGCGACCTGTTTCATTTAGCGACCATTGTTTGGTTTCCTGTTGTCTGCGGAGTGAAAAAGAAAATAGAAAATGTTTTAGCTGGGAGCTATGGAAGCTTAACTCCAAACTTTTAGTGGATGACGTTTTTAAAGCCAGCGTTCAGGCTTCTTTACAGGAAGTAGAAAACTGGAAAACTTCAGAGTACGGGGCGAAGTGGGATCTGTTTAAGCAGAGAATTAAAATTTTAGCCTTGGAAAGGGCGAGTGCGATTAAAAACGAAGAAAGTCGTAATGAAACGTTACTGCGCAACTCCTTGCAGATACTGATTAGAGAAGAGGGCAAAACGCCGGGGTATTTTAAAGATGACATTTGTTCGTTGAAGGCCAAACTTGAGCTTATCGATAAAGAACGATATCGCGGTGCGCTAGTCAGAGCGAGGGCAGGAAAGGTGATAGCCGGGGAGACACCCACAAAACGAGCACTCGGCCTTGAAAAGCGTAACGCGCGTCGGAATGACATCGCCGAAATAGACTGTGGAGGGACGGTCTCTAGCGATCAGTCTGATATAGAGCGTGCCTTTTACGAGTATTACAGCGCACTTTTCGCGTACATCCCAGTTTCAGTTGAGCAATTTAAAATTGAGTTTCTGTCTTTTATGCCTCGTCTCGACGACGAAACGAAGGAGTGGTTGGAAGCCCCCATTTCAGTGGAGGATGTTAAAATATCAATTGAGACTTTAAACCCGGGCAAGTCCCCGGGTCCCGACGGGCTTAGTGCAGCCTTCTATAAGGCGTTCAAGAATGAGATTGCCCCTGTTCTGTGCAGTGTGTTTAACGAAGCTTACGAACTTAACGTTCTTCCGCCATCTTTTTTGACGTCACACACTGTACTCATTCCTAAGACAGAGGACGCCGCTAAATTACGTCAGGTTACATCGTACCGCCCCATTAGCCTTACAAACGTCGATTATAAAATATTTATGAAAATATTGGCTAGAAGGCTGCAATTTGTCATAACAGAACTGGTAGGACCCCACCAAACGTGTGGGATAAAGGGGAGAACCATTGTCACAAACATTCAAAAAGCCCGTAGCGTGCTAGAGTGCTGCGATGTAATGAATAGGGGGGTAGCAATGCTTCAAATCGATCTAGAAAAAGCTTTTGATCGGGTGCCCCATGATGTTCTTTTAGCTGTTTTAGATCACGTGATGGTAGGCTCCGTTATACGCGAAGGAGTGCGGATGGCTTATAGCGGGTGTACGACTAGTCTCATAGTTAACAAGTCGGTAGGAAGTCGTATAAAAGTGCAACGTTCTGTCCGCCAAGGATGCCCCCTTTCCCCCCTTCTTTTTTGTATCTATATTGAGTCTTTTTGTCTTAGCATTATCAGAAACAATGCCATCTGTGGGTTCAAACTTAATTCATCCGAGGTGCGCATATTAGCTTACGCGGACGACATTGCTACCTTTTGTGTAAACCAAGAAAGCATAGTTGAAGTAGTGAGCACTGTCAAACGTTTTTGTTTTGTTTCTGGTAGCGCCGTGAATTGGAGTAAATGCTTGGGTTTTTGGCATGGCAATTGGCCTTCTACCCCAAACGTTTTTGAAAATGTAAAGTGGTTAACAACTCCTGTTAAGTATCTAGGTGTTCCACTCGATAACTACCGGGATAGCGAGCCTTACTGGCGTGGACAGGTCGCAGAGCTCCGGGAGAAGGCAGAGAAGTTCAGAGGTTGGGAATTTTCAATTTTCGCCCGTGCCACAGTTTGCAATTTGTTTTTTGTTAGCAAACTGTGGTACGTGCTACAAGTTTTACACTGTTCAAGAGTTAACGTTCAGAAGTTGCACCGCGTTTTTGCCGTTTTTATTTGGGGCTCAACATTTGAACGTACGAGTCGTATGAACCTGTTCCGGCGTGTACGTGACGGCGGACTAGGACTGTCACATTTGTTTTTGCGGCAGATTGTCAATCGTTTCCTTTTCTTTCGCGACGTCAGTGACCCCTTTTTACGCACCGTTTGCCAAGTCAGACTGAGTAGTACCCTACCCGAGTTTATTGTTTCTACGTCAAGTGAGGCAGGTGGTGTTTATGGTTACCTCAAAGAAGTTGTTGGTTCATGTCGATTTTTGGCAGCGCGTTTTTCTTTAGATTACTTAAGCGAAGTGTCGCGTAAAAGGTTGTACAGAGACCTTTGTGATGTTGTATTTCCAGTTCCTTTGTATAGAGCTGTGTATTGTGCAGGTCCAGGACAAGACGTCTTAAAACGTGTTAAAAGAATGATAGTTCCGCCAGGTGTAAAGACTTTCTTTTTTAAATTGCACACCGGCACGCTAACTGTAAAGACGTGGATGGCGGCGAAAGGAATCTTTGTCCCGTGGGGTGACCATTGTTTTCTCTGTAAAAAACCTGAAACCATCGAGCACGTCTTTCTGGAGTGCTGGGACGGCGTCTTCCTATGGGACGTCCTCCAACGCACTCTGAAGAAAGACTTTCCATTAGACGTACACGGCATCAGGTATCTTTCCATAGAAAATGAGGACGGGGTGCCCTATGATATGCTAATGTTACTGGGCCTGCACAGCATTTGGAGGTGTCGGATGGCTACGCGCCATGCCGATATTGACGCGCGCGAGGCGGGGAACTATTTCCGCGAAAGTATTGCTTCTTTAGTTGAAACGCTTAAAGCACAAGTGTGCGTGCCAGACTGGATTCCACTCGTAGAATCCTTAATTACCATGAAAAGATTTTAGGCGGTCGCGCCTTGTCCAGGGCGATCTGGACTTTTCATTAGTCACTGTTTTTTTTTTGGTGTGTGTGTGTTTTTGTGTTTTTTGCATTGTCACTTTCATGTATATAATGTCATCAACACAACGGCAATAAAGAAAAAAAAAAAAAAGCCTCGGTGGCTCCGAGGCGAGAGCGCTGGCCTACAGATCCCCATGTGGCGGGTTCGAATCCCAGCCGAGTTGCCCGCACTCTGACGGAGGCTTATTGCGGAAGAGGTGCCGTGTAACCGAGCGTTCGGTTGCACGTCACTAGATCCCCAGGTGGTCCAAATTACTCCTCAGTCCTCCGCTGGGGCGTACCAGATGCCCGTCGTTGGTTTGGCACGTAAAACCCCCAAATTTGACTTTTTTGCACAAGCTGTGCGCCGTGTGACGTCACTGCTCCTCGCGCATGCGCAGCACTGCTCTCCAGGAGCCACGCGAAACTGCTCAACCTCGGCCAGTGTAGCTCACGCTACAAAAATCCACATGGTGACGGCTGACAAATCTTCTCGGTCAAGGGCTTGCCCCAAGGCGCGCTCTGACAGCAAACTTTCGCCACGTGATTTTACAACGTCACAATTGTTCTTGGCAGACAACAACTTTAACCAGGTGAGCGGCCACATGTGAACATTTTGTGTTGATTGTGGCCCGCGTGGCCAGTAGTGTAGGTTTTTCGCTAATCAGAGCTGAATTGCAGTGTAAACTATAAACCAAATCATTATTATTACACAAGTATGTGGTAACAAACAACTGCACTCGGCGAACGCGTTTGAATACGGGAGCCTAACGCCACTCGCCGGCGTTACGCGTTCTAAGAAGTTCGACGAGTGCAGTGCAGACAAAGGCCGCTAGCTTAAGGTCTACCCATTAATTATTCCAATCAGAACTCGGCGTTCTTACCTTCCCGCGTACTCTCGCCTCTTCCTCTGCCTCATTTTGTCGGCGCATATCTGCCTCACCTTCGTTCCTCAAGGTGGGCTGCAGGAAAAGATACACGCCCGAGCGACTAGTCTTGGCAGGGGCTCTTACGACACGACAGGAACGACGATGTCATCGCGGCAACCGTGGCAAACAAATCAAGGAGTTGAAAGGCCGGTTGTTACTTGTGATAAGCCAATCAAATATGGAAAAGACCAAGAGAACAACTCCTGTCGACTCGTGTGTACTCTTCACTGCTATTAACTGGATTGGTTGCCACGCGGTGCATGAGACACACGATGCGCAAGTTTCCTAGTCATTCTGCGCTGTTGGTTCATCGCAGTGAAGGAAACTGACGAAACAGAGTGCGTTCGAACTGCCCAGCATCTCAAACACGTCGTTTTTGTGAACTTGAGGTTGTACTTTATCTCCAAATTTTTGCGCAGGGTCGTGCATAGCCTGCAGGTAGTGAATAGAAATCAAAATGGTTTCAATTGTGGTTTAAAGCAGAGTTTAAAATGAGATTTTGAGTGCTCCAGTTCTACTATGATGATTTGTATCATAATATATCCAAAATAAAATCCTAAAAATATATTTTAGTTATCGTTTGTTTGTTACCTAATGCATTGTATGCCTATTGATTTTGTATTTAATAAAATAACAACCAAACAAGGAAATTATGTCTCACGAGAAAAATACGTAATTCTGGGCAATTCGAAAAGAAGCTTTGTTTCCACCTTCCACTTCATTCGCTCAGTTCTCTGGCACCCTATGCAAGCAAATTGAAGTTGGAAGGAAGGAAACCAACACAGAAAGTATGCGTCCACACAAAATCACACAGACCGGCAGAGAAAGAAAGAGGAAGAGAGAGAGAGAAAGAACAAATTTGGGAAGATAGTCACAGAGATACAAATTGAGTTATAAATCGAAGGTAGATCTTGCATCGGCCAGTATAATCGTTGTGTCTTACACGAGCTTGCTACTTTTCTATCAAGACCATTCCACCACCTCACGCTCTTTGAAACTAAATGAAAATGCTATTGCGACTTGGCGCGAGTTCAAAAAGAAAAAAAAACATTACTTTAAGTGAAAGTGATTGAAATCATATATCGCTGATTTAGATGAAAGAAATTCCACTTAAACAAATTCATTTGTTTTAAACGGTTTTTCTTGTTCGTGATGTTTTACACCTCCCAATAAGACACGGAAGTGGGTGCATGACTAAGAAAGTGCTTCACTAGAGCGAGAATAATGCACTGAGCCGAACCACGTAACGTTTTCCGTACCCTTGTTAACACTTCACGCAATTGGGATTATGAAATGCATAAAATGATCTACGGAAATTTCTAAGTGGAATGAGATGTACGCATAAATAAATTTACTTATAGCTGAGATGAGAGCACATCTCGCCTTCAAGGTGACTTGGTGGCCGCTGAAAATCCAGGTCCAGGAACCCACCCCCTGACCTCTCCAGGACTCGCAAAGCGTTGTACCACCTGGCAACTAACCAGAGGCTAGCCGCCAGCAGTGCAGCAAAGAAGTGTTACAAACGTTCTGGCCACTCTTGATCGTACTGCCACAAGGTTGAGATCAAACGTTTAATTACTAGTATATGGTATAATCACGTAACATCTGGGGATCCGGTAGAACTAACTAGCGAATCTGTTAGGCTAGCGCTTGTC
>JABSTQ010001371.1:0-110794 GCA_013358835.2 Ixodes persulcatus | reverse complement strand
GGACCCGGGGGGGAGGTAATCCCAGCGACAAGAGCATCGCAGTATCTCCCGGCCTGTGACTTGATTAGCGTCACAACAGGGGAGTCCTCGTGCCACCAGGTGTTAGGTATGCCACTCGAAATAAGCATTCTTTTTACCTGTTCCTTGAGTGAAACAGCAAAAGCACTACTAAGCCTAAAATGCAAAAGACTTATTCAAATCTTGGGTTGGATGGAGTTCCAATTACAAAAAGGAGTCTGCAGACATGATTTACATGTGAACCTAAAAGCCCGCTAATGTAAGTTTGACGGTGTCACAAAAATAACTTCCCGCAGATGGCTTCGCTCGTGCTATACCCAAACAAAGTTTTTAAATAATCACTGTGTTACGTTGGTGTCATCAATCTTATGTACCTATTGCACCCAGCAGTTGGGAGATGTGAAATATAAAAAAAAAACAGGAACTTGCACATTGTCAGCTTTGCAAAGATTTATATAGTGAACAATGCATAGCACGTTCAACTTAAGAAAACAATTCAATGCAGGTCTATATTCAAGGTTCACATATGTGTAATTGCTCTTCATAATGAAGTGAAAACTGCTAAAGTTGTGGCCCACTACAGTGTTAAAATGTGTTTTAAACAGCTCGCACCAAATGTTTTCTTGAAATACAAAGGTTCATGGAAATTATTGTGTGGATGTTTGCAGAGAGTCATGGTGAGACCAATCTTTAATGTCAAGTGTTCCACTTATTCAGAGTTGGTTGAGCCATTAAATATTGTAGGTCGCAAGTTAAATTTTTATGTGGTGCAGTGGGCACAATCATCTGTTATGACTAGCTCTACCTAGGGGAACTTTATATGTTTACTACGGCAAGATGGTTTCGCAAAACAAACTATTCTATTGAACTCTTGCACTAAGCTTGTCTCTAGAAACTTTTTATATTCTTTATGATGCTGAGATAAGATTCTGGAAATAGTTTTTCTAGAACTACGGTAGATATTTCCAGTTCATCAGCTTTCTCGCAAAGCATTCGAGAAGCCAAAACCTGTAATGTACGGAGGAAACTCACCGAATGACGCGGCTGACAGTTTGAAACAGTCGGCACTGTAACAGTAACAATGGCATGTCACCTGCTTATGTAACGCTCATTGTCGCAGATCAAACTGCTTTTTCCGTCTACACTGATTTTCGATAGAATCATTCACCGAACTCCCTCTCGAGACTGTAGCGCTTGGTTCTCCGAAGTAATTTGCATGAATATAGATGCAACAGGTTTCTTTGAATGTATGACTAACACATATTCTTCATATTGAATGTGCTTACTGTATTTATGACCATATCCATAATTGTATCCACATTCACCTAATATTTTTATTTTGAGATTTGAGTTTTCGACAGTACTTTCCTACACTTCTGTGCTTGTCGAGCCGTACTCAAGCCCATACATCTTGTCTTTCACTATTACATCAATATATAGAAGTGTTGATGCCGAATGAGAATTCAAGCTACCGAATCTGTCATGTGAGTTACGAACCAAGAAAGAGCTCTATAGACGAAATTTTGTGAAAGAGGGCTGTATGGGTATCAGAATAGCACATGCCATGCTAAAAAATGCAAACGTTTGTTAGATATGCAAGGATGACAGTGCTGCCCCATTTCTGATATGTCACAAAAAAGTCAGTGGCATACAGTGTTCCTTATGGATGTTTAGACCGTCAAATTCAAAGCCTAGAAGCTTTATTCAAGAATGTTCCTCACTACAAATGTATTTAGAGATCTGAGCCACCGACTCGTACATGACTGTGTGGCAAACATTCATTTTCATGTGCATTACGGTTTACAAGGTCTAGTCTGCACTGATTTATTGCATTCATGCTGAAACTGGGGGGGGGGGGGGGTTCTCTGGGTATGAATAAAGAGATCAACATTTCTTGAAATCAAAATATTTGAGAACGGACAAAGGAATGATATTAAAGCGGTATCTAAGAGTCTCTTTTTTTTGTCTTATCTCTAATTATCACTTTATTTCATGTGAGGCATTTAGTTTTTTAGGGCGCAGCTCTTAGGCGCCCGTTTCGCGGCGTCACCATCGGCATAACTGCCCCGCTAAACTTGGCAGGAAATTGAATTAATGTAGAGGTCATTTGACATTAATTTTTCAGCTAAATCTAGTGGAGAAACTGTGTTTGTTTCTGGCTGACGTGACACAAAGTCATGTAACGTCATTTTCCCCGCTACATTTAGTGGGAAAATTGAATTGGTGTTGAGGTCACGTGACATCAATTTCCCTGCTAAATTTAGTGAGAAAATTTTCCTGCTAAATTTAGGGAAATTTCTTGCTAAATGGAAGGGAGCAGAAGAGGAGGAGGGGAGGGGGAGGAGTGGCATACCCTCCCATCCTCCTCCTCAAGATCTGCGCTCTAATTTCGCATTAAAGAGAATTGTAAACGTCTTTTATTTTTCATCTCATGTTTATTCAATTTTTATATTGCAGGTGCGCTCGCAGCACAAATCTCGGCTGTGCTGATCCTCTACGCACAAGTTAGGAACTCCTGAGGGGCAAGAGTGGGAGTTTGGCCTGACAGCTCGAGGGACACCTTTGTTCAGTATTGAATTTATAATTATCATCTTTTGAGCAAAGTTAAGCTTTGCTGCATGCAATTCTTCTAGAAATAAATACTTGCTTTACCACGTCACTACATTTCGCCACTGCTATTAGTGCTCCCGAGGACCTCGGACAAGAGCTTATTTGTGTGCAAATATCATGCTTGTTTCAAACCAATCGCTGATGTAGAGACTCGCTGACATCCAGCATTCCAATGGAACGCTGGATGTCTGCGATTCTCTCCCGAAGGATGCAAGTGGGGAAAGAACTATACAGTCGTATCGTTTTACGGGACATGCTATAGGGTGTTCTTTGTATTCTTTACAGATTTGTTGAAAAACAATTAGTAAAAGCTACACTTACGCGGTCTGTGCACGTGAGTTATATGTCCAGGGGGGCATGGTATAAAGGGCTAAATGTAATGATGAGTCTGATTATTAAAGAGAAGTGCCAGACTTCTTTCAGAAAACTAGATGGAGGTTGATTCTAGTGCAGTTTCATCCCGTGAATCTGAATATCGCGTTCAGTTTCCCCAAAGATATAACTAAACGTGAGAACACACAAAAACATCCGACCAGTAGTGACGTCGTAAGGGGATTTTTCAGCTGCCAAGCATGTGTCGCTTGAGGGCCGCGCGTCCAATCACAAGCTTTCTAGGTGTATTCTCCCGCACTGGCACCAGTCGTGACGTCTTTTTTTCCCCTTTTTAAAAATAGCGTGTGCGTGCATAGCTTTGATTGGCGCTGAAGATGCGTGAGCGGAGATTTCGAAAGCTCCTTTTGTGACGTCACTCTCCGGGAAAGAGTGCCTCCAGTGATACTTTAAAAATGATTCTATGCAGCCTCGATTCACAAAATTACCAAATAATTTTGATATTTGAGAATCTGGAGGTCAAATGAAGAAGATTTAAATGTGTTTCCTCAAATACAAAACCACTCTACCTTCCCTTTAAGTATAATATGTTCCTTAAATTTTTAATTAGTGAAAATAGACCCATAATTCTAATTAGAAAGTTGCTAAGCATCATCGAAAAACACTAAATCAACCCTTTTCGTGAATATATAAGACGGAACCAGCATTTTACGGCGTTCTAAAAAAAAAAAAGGCTTAATTTGGACGCGTTTCCAGACTTCTGTTTCTTATCAGAGCGCATCTTTATACCTGCAATTCTGCTGACCAGTGGCTGCAGTGCGAAGCCACCTCCTCGCCTCCCTCGTAGAATGGAGGGAAGCAGGGCGCACGTGTGTTGCGCGACTAAACCCCTGGGGAACAGGACCGTGGGCGCAGAGGTGCGCTCCGATAAGAAACCGATACCTAGAAACGCATCCAAATGAAGCGTTTTTACAGAACGCGTAAAATGCTACCCCTGCGTTATATCCTTTTAAAAAGAGTTGATTAGTGGTTTTCGATGACTCCCATCAAGTTTCTAATTAAAACCATGTGTTCATTTTCAGTAATTAAAAAGTTAATTAACAAATTGTATTTAATTATCCGACTGATCGTTATGATTAGGCCCCTATACTACGTACCCCTGGCCGTATAACTAACCTGCACAAACCACAGAAGTGTAGCTTTCACGACCTTTTTAAACAAATATGTAAAGCCTAAAAAAATCGCCCTGTATAACAGTGAAAAGGCGATACCAGCTTGGTGAAGCCATATGGCTCCACTAGTGTGCCTTCATGTGCGCTTTACTTGGGGTGATGACATCTGGCCATTTTGTTTCGAATTTTTATTTTTATTTTTTGTTCCTAAGCGCGAGAAAGAGCGTGTCCCTGCACGCGCTCGTGGCGTTGACTGTGCTACGGCGACATTTTGTTTCCTGCGATTTCTTAGTATTTTCCCTGTGAGCGCGTGCTGTCGGCATCGGGTACTACAAACGATGGCATCACCCTTAAAAAAAGGACATTGAGGCACTCTAGGCTCCACCATGCTGGTATCGCATTTTTGCTGGTATAGGATGTCCCATATTACGTTATGTTTGTATTGTTCCGTCCGCCTCATGGTTCCGCAATATTCCACTCCACTGGTATAGGATGTCCCATAATACGACACGCTTGTATGGTTCCGCCCCGTTCCGCGTTAATCCACTATGCTGGAGCCGCCTTTTCGCTGGTATAGGATGTCCCATATTACGGTTACGCTTGTATGAGGTTTTTCCATCCACTTTCCGTCATCAAAATTTTCCAATAGGGTTTTGATAAAGATAGGTGTTTTTTAGCTAAACAAGTGTGCCTAGATTTCAGAGTGTTCCAATACGTCGTGCGAGGAGCCTGTAACGAAAGTGTTGATCGTCTGCAATCGTCTCCGTCCGTTTTTCTCCTTGCCACGCACTGTGCGTACTGTGACCAATCTGCGGAGGAAGCGTCCGCCATTAAACTGCAAACACTCCTAATGGTTTGAGTTCCTCCCTCTCTTAAATCTATGCTCTCTCAGCGAAACGTTTGTTCCAAGGGACCTAAGTTTGTTCCCGTCCTTATGCTAGCAAGGTTTAATTTCGAGAGATACATTGGGAGGAACTCTGTGGGATGTTTCCACGTCAGATCGTGCAATGATGGCCCGGGTCTTATGTTTTATGTTTATTTAAAACTATATATATTATAAAGCCATGTTCTTGAGAGCTGAGCTATATGCGAACGCCGTAGCTAATTTTCTTCCGGGGGTACAAAATTTCTAAGCTCGAGGCGTGGAGATTGGCAAATGGTTTCGCTATGGTACTTCTGCGTAGCCGTCAAGTTCACACCGAAGCCCGCACGTTGTAATATTTTTCTACTTATTTTATGGAAGGTCTACGACATGTACACAGGATTTTAAAAATTACAATTTAAGATTTCTGTAAAAAACAAAACAAACACGAAACACGTCAAGTAAACAAGTTTTCGAGACAGATTTATAAAGTATTTACCAACAAACTGCTTCATATAAAACCAGGCAAAATATATCAAAATGATAAGCTTTAAATGCATTTTATGAATATATACAAAAAAATGTGCTTAGCCATAATTGTGGTTTTTGTTATAATGTAAAAATGTAGCTAATTTTTCTAAGTGTGACAAAATTGCACGTCAATATTAAAACAAAACAAAAAAAACTCTATTTTCTTTAAATTTTGTTAACCGTTTACAGTGACTAAAAGTAACTTGTAATCTCAAAACATCGAGTTACATATGAACTCCTTAAGAGAAAAACTGCAACAAACCTTCACTCAAATTTAGCTAGCATGTCCTTGTTATAGCTAGGGTTCTGTGTTTTCAGACAAATCCGATAAACTCTGAAAAATACTCGACGGGGAATTTTTGATAATTTGGAATTATTTGAAAAACTGTGAATTTCGAGGTGACGATGGTAAAATAATAATAATAAAAAAAAATAGTGATTTACAAATGAAGTTTGTCAAAGCACAAGGTTAGTGGTCCTGAGGAGAGGCCACTTCAGTGTGTTTCTTTTATCTTGGACTATTGTCAAAAGGGAGTTTCCCCGTTTATCTCGTCAAGGTTCGTTCATACAATGGGCCCATGTACTTCTGCCCCAACGAAAGTCATTCTTTCGGTTTCCAGTTTGTACTATGCTATTTGTGCTTCTAAGAGGGAAGAGAGGTTGTGTTTTTATAACAGTGAAAGATGTGAACCTGAAGATTTTATAGCATGGGGAGGGCAGCTGAGGTTTCTGTACGCCCAGGAGTTTTTCAAAGTACTTCAAAATATTGAAGTAATAATTTGTCGTTTCACTGTTGGTACTGCGAATCGCAAGGGCGCCAATGTCAAGTACAGATGCAAAAATGGATTTCGATACCGGTTTTTGTTTTTTGTTTATGAATTTAGTGCACATTTTTGTCCGAACATCATTTATTTTTATTAAACGAAATAAGAACAGAGTAAAATTAAACTCAGAATTTCGAAAAAGTAAGAACCTACCGAAAATAAGCTCCGATAAACCCCGAATTTCCAGCATAAAATAAACTTGAAAAAACGCCCTCCGAATTTCACAATAAATAAAACCCGAAAACACGGATCCTCTAGGGGCTTTGCATCACGAGTTCGGCTCCAGTAAGACTTTTTTTACAACCGACAAAGGCTGTACAGTGGTGCTGCTCTATCGTAGGTTATAGAAAGTCATGCTGTCCCTAGCTTAGTTAGTTTTATAAGTGTGTTTTCTTGCGTTGACGGCGGACGCCACCGCTGCCGGCAGTTGAGAACTGTGTGCACAGCACATTAGCGTGAAGCCCAAAGCCCTCACACGAGGAAGGTCTCTCACCGCGAAAACAAGGCGAGGGAAGTAGTCCCTGGAGCGTCGGTATCTTGGTGTTCAACATTTTGTGACGACAAACAAACCAGCTTACCCTTACTAAGCATCCATGCGTACCCAATAGAATACAGATAAAACTTGATAACAGCGAGGGTTTTGTTGTTGGGTGTTTCCATGTCAGCTGAAACAGTGATGGTTCGACTCATATTTTGTATATTTGGGTAAAATATATACTATATGAAAGATGTCCCTGCGAGAAGCACTGAGCTATACATACAGGGTGTTTCACTAAACGCGGGCCAAATCGCTCCTGTGAAAAGTATGCATCGTACAGAAAAATGATGGCTGTTATATTTGTTCCTGACAAAGGGCGAATTTACGAAAAAAAGAAGTGTTTGATTTAATTAGTAATAATTATAAACTAAATTCGTAATTTAGTTTATAATTATTCAATTTGAAGGTACCATTTCAGTTTCAAACGTGGTGGGAATAACTGAAAACTACTAAATCCACCCAGATTATAGAGATATGAGGCATGCGCAGCTTTTTACGGCTCTCCGTAAGACACACGAAATTTCGACGTGTTTTGAAGAAAAAAAAAGGGGGGGGGGGGTGTTTTAGGAGGCAACGCAAGGAAACACTAATATAAAGCTGAACCAGGGAAACCGTCACTTCTTACCCGATACGATAGAGCAGCACCGTTATAAGCCTTTGTCGGCTGTAAAGAGTGTCTCTTTGGAGCCGACGTTGTGCGGCAAAGCCCCTATAACAAAGGCAAGCGAGCTCAATTTGTGTGGAGGTTTGTTGTTTGTTAGAAGGTCATATGTTACTCAACATTGTGCCATCATAAGGTAGTTCAAGTCACTGTAAATGATTAAGGAGAGCTTAACGAATTTAAAAAGTGGAGAGGTTTTTAATATATACGTGGAATTTTGTTGTATTTAGAGAAATTAGTTGCGTTTCTGCATTAATAATAAACTGCAATAATGGCTGGGCATAGTTTCCTTGTATATTCATAAAACGTATTTAAATGTGATATTTTTATATATTTTGCCTCGTTTAATTTGAAGTGATTCGTTGGTAAATAATTTGTGAATGTGTCTCTAAAACGCATTTATTTGACGTGTTTCGTAAATTTTTGCATAGAAAATTTTAATTGTGATTTTTAATATGCTCTGTACATATCGTAGACCTTGCAAATAAGGAGAATAAAAAATTATCACTACGTGCACCATAGCGAAACCTTGGCAATCGCCACTCCTCGAGCTTCAAAATTTTATCTCCGGAAGAAAATTAGCTACGGCGTTCGCCTATAGCTGAATGCACCTCCCAATAATATGCCTTTGACATATATGTTTTTACATAAATAATAATAAAAAAAAAAACTTTGACCATCATTGCACGATCTGACGTGGAAACACTCTATAGTATAAGCTTTTTCAGGAGACCTAGACCTATACTTGGAATTTCTATGCGAAGATTTTAAATGGCACATATTGCCGCGCGTGCTTGGCCTAACGGTTATCGTGCCTGCCTCCCACGCGAAAAGCCGCGGTTCGATTCCTGGGGGGACGCGCGCGCACATCTTTTGTTTAATCCTGCAATTTAGTGTTCTGGTAGATTCGAGAATCGTGTTGCTGATTCGAGGGTAGAATGTTCGACACGCCGAACCTTCTACGCCGATTGTTCCAGAAGCCCACGCGAGTACAAAAGAGCTCCGCGTGGAAAGCCAGTTTCAGTTTCACCCCAGCGTTCGACTCTTCTCTTTCGCCGACTTCGACGCCCGCAACGCTCTACTGTTATCTTTTGTTTCCTTCTTTATTTTGGCACAAGTTCGCCCGATTAAACGTTTACTTTATTTGCCGCCTCATCACTTGTCATTCGTGACATTTTGGTGGAGGTGCTGTGTACCGCGCATGTCCGTGCAGCGCACCCCTCCAAGTTCCCGCAGTACAAGTCCGAACCCAAGCTCCGGAGGACTCGACGAAGACCAGATCGAGACCCGATCAAGTCGCCGCATCCAAGGTCTACACCCGGAACACGGACTTCTGCCACCCACGACCAAGCCGAAGAAGACGACGATGGCCAACCAGGCGCAGACCCCGGCCGCTTCTGCCATCGTATACCTGCCGGTCGCACCCAGAACTCCAACGCCATTTCACGGAGACGTCCACGAGGACATTGAAGACTGGCTGCAACACTATGAGCGTGTAGCCCGCCACAACGGATGGACGACTGAGCAATGCCTCCACAATCCCTACTTTGCGCTTGGAGGAACTGCGAGGCACTGGTTTGAAAATCACGAGGCGTCCTTCACTACGTGGGAGTCCTGCGCCGCCGAGTTGAAGCGAACGTTCCTCAACCACCACCGTCAGCAGCGAGCGGAGGACCTTCTCCAAACAAGGGTGCAGGGCCCCAACGAAAGCCTGACCAGCTTCGTAGAGGATGTCATGCGCCTATGCGCCCGAGCCTACCCGGAGGCAGCCGAGGAGAAGAAGCTTCGCGTCCTCATGCGTGGCGTGAAGGCTGAAATTTCCGGGGGCCTTGTTCGCAACCCCCCCACAATCGTCGACGGGTTTGTGGCTGAAGCCACCAGCATCGAGCGCGCGCTGTCGGCCCGAGCAAGCCATTACCATCGGCTCGCCGGCGTGCCTGCTCCTCCAACCGCCGCATCTTGCCGACTGGACCTGAACACCACCGGTGTCGACGGCCTTCGGGAAATCGTCCGCGACATCGTCCGAGAAGAACTCAGGAAGCTCCTGCCTACTGACAACCAGCCGGCTGCGCTGTCGATCGCCGAAGTTGTCCGCGAGGAGGTCCAGAGGGCATTCCAACCGGAGGCTCCTGCCAGCGTAGCAGCACCCGAGGAGCCCACTCTGACTTACGCCGCAGTAGCTCGAAGACCGGCGCCAGCGTCCCGGCAGTATTGGACGCCTCCTCGACGTGACCCACCCGCGCCGCAGACGTTCCAACGTCGGGATGGGCAGCCCCAGCTCGTCCGCACCAAACAACCAGCGCCTAGGAAGACGGATGTGTGGCGCACGGCCGATCGGCGACCGCTATGTTATCACTGCGGCGAGGCCGATCACGTCTACCGGAGGTGCCCGTACCGACAAATGGGCCTCCGAGGTTTTGCGCCGAATGAACCTCGCCCAAGACACGGCGAACGCCCTCGTGACATCGAGGAATACCTCCGTCGCCCTCCGTCACCAGCGCCGACAGCACCACGAGGTTCAAGGTCTCCATCCCCCCGACGTTCCGCATCGCCATTCCATCGGTCGCGCCGTGACAGCCTGTCTCCCACTTCCCGTCGGGAAAACTAGGAGCGGCAATGCCGGGAGGTGGCGTGGCCGATGGCGAACGATGCCAAGATTCTCCAAGATCGTCGGAGCTCTCCCACTCTAATGCCGCAACGTCCCGAAACGACGTTTCTGTGACAGTGTCGAATAACCTCAACGTTATCATCGACGGCCACGACGTGACGGCACTCGTCGACACCTGAGCACACTACTCCGTTTTGAGTGGAGGCTCTCCCGCAGCCTTCGAAAAGTTATGACGCCGTGGGATGGACCTCAAATACGAACTGCCGGAGGACACCTCATTACACCAATCGGGAGATGCACTGCTCGCGTCGAGATCTACGGTGAGACGTGCCCTGTGAACTTCGTTGTTCTACAAGACTGCTCCAGAGACGTCATTCTCGGCATGGACTTCCTGTGTGCATACGGCGCCGTCATCCACCTTGGTGAGAACAGATTGACGCTGCGCAAGCCTGTTTCGCCTTCAGAGAAACCCCAAACAGCGTCAGCCGTCGTCCGAGTCGCTGCCGACCACGTGAACCTGCCGCCGCGATCAAGTGTTGTCGTACCTGTCGTGACCGATGCAGCTACCTGTGGCCAAGTTGTTCTGGAAGGCAACCTCCAGTTGCTTCTAGGAAGAGGAATAGGCGTTGCACGAGGAGTAGCTGAGCTTCAGGATGGCCGCACTGTGGTCCTCGTGACGAACTTCCGGAATGAAACGCAACACCTCACAAAAGGTGCAGCCGTTGGCCACGTCGAGGAACTCCGAAACTCCGCCGAAATCGCCGCCATTACTGACGAATCCTCGCCGCCTCAGCAAGAAAGTACGTCGCCAGCGCAGCTCGACATCGACCCTAAGCTTCCGGACCCGAAACGACGGCAGCTGATTAACCTCCTCGCCGAATATCGTGACTGCTTTGCGACGTCGTCGAAGGTGCGCCAAACAGCCGTTGCGAAGCATCGCATCGTTACCGAGGACGACGCGCGCCCAGTGCATCGATCACCGTACAGAGTCTCCGTTAAAGAAAGGGAGGTGATCCAGGAGCTAGTTCAAGAGATGCTGAACGACGACATAATCCAGCCATCAAGCAGTCCGTGGGCCTCTCCAGTCGTACTGGTTAAGAAGAAGGACGGCACGCTTAGGTTCTGCGTGGACTACCGACAGCTGAACGCGGTGACGAAGAAAGACGTCTATCCACTCCCCCGCATCGACGACACTTTAGACCGGCTGCGCCACTCCCGATACTTTTCATCGATGGACCTGAAGAGCGGCTACTGGCAGATCGAGGTCGACGAACGGGACCGAGTGAAGACAGCTTTCGTCACGCCGGATGGACTGTACACGAGTTCAAGGTGATGCCCTTCGGACTGTGCACGGCGCCAGCAACTTTCCAGCGTGTAATGGACACCGTACTGGCTGGACTGAAGTGGCAGAGCTGTCTCGTCTACCTCGACGACGTCGTAGTGTTTTCCGGCGACTTCCATGAGCACTTGCGACGACTCCGAGCTGTTCTCCAAGCCATACGGACCGCCGGACTCACCCTGAAGCCGTCAAAGTGCCGGTTCGCCTATGACGAACTGAAGTTCCTAGGTCACGTGGTTAGTAACGAAGGCGTTCGCCCCGACCCAGAGAAGACTCGCGCCATCGCAGCATTTCCAGCGCCGAGAGACAAGAAGGCCGTGCGAAGGTTTCTTGGACTATGTGCCTACTATCGGCACTTCGTTCGGGATTTCGCAAGAATTTCCGCACCGCTAACAAACCTCACAAAGGACGCCGAGAAGTTCGAATGGGCCGAAGAGCAGCAGCAGGCATTCGACGAGCTGAAGCGACGACTGCAGACTCCTCCTGTTCTGGAACATTTCGATCAGGATGCGGAAACCGAAATTCACACGGACGAAAGTAACGCTGGACTTGGTGCGGTACTGGTTCAAGTGCAAGAAGGCACCGAGCGAGTTATCGCCTACGCTAGTCGGACACTGTCCAAGGCGGAGAAAATGTAACCCACGACTGAGAAAGAATGCCTTGCGGTCGTCTGGGCAATCACGAAGTTTCGTCTGTACTTGTACGGGAGCCTGTTCCGTGTGATCACCGACCATCACTCGCTCTGCTGACTTGCGAACCTCAAGGACCCGCCAGGACGCCTCGCTCGATGGAGTCTCCGACTACAGGAGTTCAACATGACTGTGGTCTATAAGTCAGGCCGCAAGCACAGCGACGGCGGCGGCCTGTCCAGAGCCCCCGTTGAAACGCCTTCCGGCAGCAGCGACGGCGATGACGACGAGTGCTTCCTAGGCGCAGTGAATACCGACGACATGGCACGACGTCAAAGAGATGATCCTGAGTTGCGCGCGCTAATCGAGCACCTCGAAGGACGAGGGGGGACTGTCCCCTGTGTCTTCTCGAGAGCCCTGCCGACCTTCGTCCTCTGACAAGGCGTACTTTACAAGGAGAACTTCGGAGACAACAGCTCGCCATGGCTGCTGGTAATCCCTACCGACCTTAGAGCGGAGATCTTTCAAGCCTGCCACGACGACCCGACATCCGGACACCTTGGCTATAGCCGTACGCTGGCCCGGATTCGTGAAAGGTATTATTGGCCCAAGCTGCCGAAGACCGTACACCTCTACACACGATCGTGCCACGAGTGCCAGCGACGCAAGAAACCGCCGACGAAGCCGGCAGGTCTCCTGCAGCCGATTGCTCCCCCAACCGCACCGTTCCAGCAGATCGGAGTGGATCTACTTGGTCCTTTCCCACCATCGACGCAAGGGAACAGATGGATAATCGTCGCCACAGATTATCTCACGCGGTACGCCGAAACGAAAGCCCTTCCTTCTGGGACTGCTGTGGAAGTCGCCAAGTTTTTCATCGAGTCCATCGTCCTCCGGCACGGCGCTCCCGAGGTTCTGATCTCAGACCGAGGATCATCATTCATGGCCCAGCTGACGCAAGAAATCCTTCGTCTCAGCCACACCAGCCATCGTCGCACCACTGCGTACCACCCGCAGACCAACGGGCTGACGGAGAGACTCAACAAGACCATCGCGAACATGATCTCCATGTACGTCGACGTGGAGCACAAGACATGGGACGAGGTGTTGCCGTACGTCACATTTGCCTACAACACGGCCGTACAAGAGACCACCGGGGTAACACCCTTTGAACTGGTGCATGGTCGCAATTGGGTAACAAAAATGCTCGACGCGATGTTACCCCACGAACCGGCTGTCGACGGAAGCGACGATGCCCAGGTGGTTGTCCAACGGGCAGAAGAGGTCCGTCAGCTCGCCAGACTGCGGATTCAAGCCCAGCAATCTGCCGACACTGGCCGCTACAATCTTCGTCGTCGGGACGTCCACTTCCAGCCCGGAGACAGGGTGTGGGTGTGGACACCAATCCGCCGCCGTGGTCTCAGCGAGAAACTGTTGAAGCGCTACTTCGGACCCTACAAAGTGCTTCGTCGACTCGGGGATCTGAACTACGAGGTGATGCCCGACGGAACAAGAACATCATCACGCCGCCCACCACGACCTGAAGTCGTCCACGTCGTGCGCCTGAAGCCGTACTACGCTCGATAGGACTGTGGACCTTATGTGTTCCAGATGACTCTTTAGTTTACCGTTCTTTTTATTTGCTTTGTTTGTTTTGTGTTGCATCGGGGCGATGCACTTTTTAAAGGGGGGAGTAATGCCGCGCGCGCAGCTGGCCAAGTAGGCAGCGCGCGCGTGGCCTAACGGTTATCGTGCCTGCCTCCCGTGCGAAAAGCCGGGGTTCGATTCCTGGGAGGACGCGCGCGCACATCTTTTGTTTAATCCTGCAATTTAGTGTTCTGGTAGATTCGAGAACCGTGTTGCTGATTCGAGGGTAGAATGTTCGACACGCCGAAACTTCTACGCCGATTGTTCCAGAATCCCACGCGTGTACAAAAGGGGCTCCGCGTGGAAAGCCA
Source organism: Ixodes persulcatus (assembly GCA_013358835.2). NCBI lineage: Eukaryota > Metazoa > Arthropoda > Arachnida > Ixodida > Ixodidae > Ixodes > Ixodes persulcatus. The sequence continues at coordinate 96,714 of JABSTQ010001371.1, read as the reverse complement.
GTTTCAGTTTCGCCCCAGTGTTCGACTCTGCTCTTTCGCCGACTTCGACGCCGTTAGGACACCTCTCTCTTCTTGCAACGTGCTTCCTTCCCTCCTACGAGGCAGGCGAAACGGCAGTTGCGCGTTTTACCCACGCGGTGCAGGACCGCTGGTGGAATGATGCGCTCCGATAGGAAACCGAAACCTAGAAACGCGTCCAAATTCAGCGTTTTTTGGGGGAACGCAGTAAAATGCTGCCCGTGCCTTCATGAATCCTAAAATAAGCTGGTTTAGTAGATTTCGATGCTCCTCAGCAAGTTTCTAATTGAAACTATATCCTTAAATTTACTAATTAAAACGTTCATTACTCGAAAGTAAATAATAAACTAATTATACCGGACGTTAGTAATTTTCTCAAATGGGCCCTTTATTGATTTATTTCAAAATACTCTGACCTTAAAGAAGGTCGTTGCAAGAGTGGAAAAGAATACATACATTGCACGGCAGTACAACACAAAAATGTTCAAAGAACGCACCCTATAAAAATTAAGAAATACATTGCCAACGGTTAAAAATTGGTTAAAAAGCAGCACATACCAGCAATAACCTATTGCACTTTTAATATAAATTTAGCAAGTTCAAGTGAACGAATAGCTCCATCGATGCTGTTCCAAGTATCGATAGTCCTCGTAAAAAGGGAATATTTAAAACTATTGATGTGACATGTATACGGTACAATGTTTAGAGGATGGAAGCTACGAGTACTTGATTGAGTAATGAAAGCAATATATTTTTCACAAATAACTACACAGTTCTTATTTACTATTTTGTGTTGAAGCTTCAAATCTAATGTCTGGCACTGATGATGTAGGAGAAAATGTACGATAATATCGATTAATAATAAATCTGGTTGCCTTAGCTTGTACTGAGTCAAGCAACTTGATATCCCCCTTTAAATACGGGTCCCATACCACACAGCAATATTCTAAAATCGGTCTAATGAGGGTTAGTACACGGTTATTTTAACTTCCGTAGTTGAAGGATATAAAGTCCTTTTAACATAACCCAGTCTTCGCAAAGCGGGTGATCAGATAGAATTAATGTGCCTGTCTCGTTTAAGACTTAGAGTAAATAAAATTCCCAAATACTTTTACTGACACACCTGGCGCAGAATTGTATTACTTATACTATAACTAAAAACAGACGGTGTCTTCTTGTTAGTGAACGTCATGAACACATATTTTCAATGTAAATTTTCATGTACCATTTCTGGCTCAATTAACAAGTGATAAATGAGTCATTTAGCATGGCGTGATCATCTACGGAACTGATTTCGTTGTACAAAACGCATTCTTCAGCATAAAGGCGAATCTTAATAGGAGCATGGTCACCAATGTCATTAATATAAAGTAGAAACAAAAGTGGTCCTAAAACCGAACCCTGCGGGACAGCAGAGCCAACCGAGACTTTGCAAGAACAAACATCCCCATATGAAAAACTGAGATATATATTGTAGGTAATCAGTGATTTAATTGATGTGTGATGCGTTTTTATTATCATTTGCGGTTTTTGAAGAAGCTTAGAATGTGACACTTTATCGAAAGCCTTTGAATAGTCGATAAAGATGAAATATAGTTGCCATCTTTTATCTAAGGCAAAAGCAATGTCGTGTGTAAATCCTAGTAGCTGGGTAGAGGTAGAGTAGCCAGGACGAAAGCCATGTTGTTGGGGACAGATAGTTGAATTAGCCTCGATGTACTCAGATATATGTTTATGGACTGTCTGTTAAAGAGCTTGCAAGAATATGATGTCAATGAAATTGGTCTAAAGTTAGTAACCAATCGCTTGCAACCAGATTTGAACAGGGGAATAATTTTAGCTGATTTTGATAGTCGAGGTACGGTTGCACTGGAAAGAAATTTTCCCAAAATTACAGATAAGTACTTGGAAGTCCAAGGTGAATACCGGTGAAGAAAAGAATTGGGGATCCCATCAGGGCCAAGGCTCTTCTTAAAATTGAGCTTTAGAAGTATATTAAGAACACCATATACACTAATGTTAACATCCGACAAAGCCGAGCATGTACCGTCAGAGAAACAAATCTGGAACGTAATCATTATCGCAACTAAATACAGATTTAAAATATTCGTTAAAACAGTTGAAAATCACTGCTGGTTCACTAACACATTCACTCTAAATAATAACACTTTGCGACCCATTACATTTTAGAAGGATAGACCTCCAGAATTTGGCATGATTTGATGTCCTACATTCAGACAGAGTTACGCTAAAATACTTGGTTTTAGCTGCTAACAATTTTTCCTTCAAAGTCGTCTTTAGACCCTCAAACAAAACGTTATCAGCCGAGTCTACATTGCGTTTCGTAGAACGTTTCCTTTGTGTTTTCCACATCAACTATAATACCTCTCTCGTAATCCAGGGTAGCGAAAGATTTTCTTCTTATTTGTAACATGTATAAAATTGTTAATACATTTATCTACAAGAATGTTGAAATGACTAAGCAGCGCATCGACATCTCCGTATATACTCATAGCACAAAGGTTATCGAAATAATAAGTCCTTTGACTTATATGTTCACTTCTGCCCCGGTCTCAGGTTATTCAACATTGTTAACATTCACCAGCCCGCCTGCACCCTTACTATATTATCTCTAAAAACTAAATTCATCAATTATAGCTACGCGCTGTTGAAATCAAAGACCGCAACGATTTCAGGATTCATATGGTTTACACTAAGTTCGAGGCTAACTAAAACTGCCTCGTGATCGGAAATTCCTTTAATCACTTCGCAATCGTAACCTAGGTTTGTAATGTTGTAACTCAAAAAAACAGAACCAATACGATATTAAACTTTTTTTCCGTGTGATGCATACTTTTCGCAGACGTGATTCGGCTCACGTTTTGATTAACACCCTGTCCAACACCTTGCTTCGTTTGCGCTTTCGCTTTCAGTGGATGACAACTGCCTTCCGGATACGCGCTAGATTCCGAGCATGGACACCGGCGACTGCCTCAACATGACGGAAATCCCAAAAGAGGGACTGCCCTTAAAATTGGCGCCTGTGATGGAGCTCCAAGAGTATGTCACCAACGGATAGGCACAGGACAGACCCAGGGGCAAATACGCAAACTTCAAGAATGCGTAAAAGAAAAAATATTGCAGCTTTTAGAGTGCATTTCTTGCACCCGCTTTTGCGAAGAAAATAACATTTTGCAGAGGCAGATGCTAGCGTGCCTTGCGTTTGGTAGCCCATGAGGCTGCGTTTTCTTCAAGGCATCATTTTGTTTTTGTGCCACTGGGTACATGTGCAGAGCGAGATCCCTCTTCCCATCATCAAGCTCGTCACTCTCGGCAGAAAATAAAATTGAGTATTTGTATAGTTCAAATGAAATTTATCATACCTGATGCTTTTGCAGAAACAGTACTCGTTCTGCGATCTGGCGCTGACGATGTGACGTGTTGGGCTAGTTAGTTTGAGGTGAACATCTTGGGGAGAAACAGCGGCAAAGAAACTTGGACAAGAGTAAAGGAACAAACACGACAGGACGGCGCTGAACTAACAACTGTTGTTTATTACACTAAATTGGAAGAAGGAAAACAAGAAGAATCTTAATCAGATAAAAATATATAAACACACACAAACGTGCCAACCAAGCAGCCTATTATGTAGCGATAGGCCTAATCAGTGTCTACGTAATGCCCGTCATAGTCAATCGCAGGTACCCGAACTCTTTGTCAGATAACGCCACTGACGGTTCGCTGACGCATCTCCCGCCAAGTTCTGAAATAAAAAAGGCCTCGATAATTTCTCTTGTCACCCTCTTCCAATAGAGGCAAACATACATCTGTCGTCATGCTCGCACATGCGATTCCTCTTTACCATAATGAATACAACAACCCCCTCCCCCTTCCCCAAATACAAAGTTTGAGTAAACGCTCTATGTTTCCAGTTGCTCCTGATAGCTCACTTGCTAGAAAAAAAAAAAACAAAAAAACCTTGTTGCCGAAATTGCTGTGAATATTGTAGCTGAAATGCGAGAAAGTTTTGCACCGTCTTCTACTGCATTGCCGCGGGACAGATCTTACTGCATTGCCGCGGGACAGATCTTACCGGCGCTGAGGCTCATTTTTGCCCGTTGCCCACACCATGAACCCTTGAGTTAAAGCCGCTGAATCGGACCATGCATAGGTCTGTAGGATCTATACTCCATTCACTCTTAAGCTGAAAGGGACTACGCTTTCGCCGGACCAATCAACAGCCTCCCTTTCATCACCTGACCTAGATCTCTCAGCTCTCCGCGCGAGGATGTGGGCGAGAGCGTGATCACGGGGCCAAGGATCGAGGTATGGTTGGTCCAACGCTCTCGTAGCTTCCACCGCAGTCTCAGCTTAGGGGTGTATGGAGAACACCGTTATGCTGACCAAGCCTTATTAAAGTTGTCAGAAGCTCGAGTAGCTAGTTGTCGGAAACCCTGGCAAAATATATTTTACAACATTCACCGCTCGCAAACACATTGCTCGCAGACACAATTTAGCCAACACTGAAATGTCTGACCCTGGATGAAATGCAAACCGAAACAAAAATTGTTTGAGAGCGAAAAAAAAAAAAAACGAATCGTCTTTTTTTATAACCAGGATCACGAACTAGACACCTTTAAATCCTGCGCGTTACGTCACATGACGTCACGACCTGGGGTCCCGCACGGGCGCTGATTGGATGCGAGTGTCGCCTCAGCGTTTGCGTGGGACTATGATAGGAAATGAGCCACACGGGGCGAACGCTGACGCGGCACTCGCCTCCAATCAACGCCCGTGCCAGACCTCCGGACGTGACGTCATGTGACGTAACGCGCAGTCTTTGCTGTTCAGGAGGTGTTGATCCATGGCAACGGCGAGCTTCTTGCCCATACTTCATCGCGCATGCGCGGCGCCGGTGGCGTACGCTAGGGGCGCTCTGGTTTGTTTGTAAACATGAGTTGGTTTATACCTACCAAGAATATCGCGACAAAAAAGGGGGGGGGGGGATGCCCGAGTTTTCTGCCATCGGTACCGCCACTGGTGCCACCGATGCGACATGCCACGCAAGTATGTGTGCCGATGCTTCCCTCAGCCGCCCTGCAGGCTATGGTAGTAAAGATAGTGCGTCAACTGCTGAGGGACGAGCAGCGATGGACGCGGGCATAAGCACCCCTGTGGGCCAAGCGGATGACAATGGGAGAGGGACGCGTGTCGTGGGGTAAGGCGCAGACAAAGGAGACGCAAGCGTAAAGGCCAGGTGACTGCTAGGGTGGGCTTTCTAAACCTTCGAAGAGCGCGGAAGGAACAAAAATAGCAAGAGGTGTACAGCGCTACAAAGACTGAGCGCATGAACGTTTTCCGTGTGGCTGAAACGCACCTCCGGGACCTTGAAGAACCACCGGTACATCCTGATTGGTGCTGGGAGTGGTGCAACCTGAAGTGGGTGAGCGACGAGGAGGAGGTGTAGGAGCATTGTGGCGTCGCACGTACACTTGGTACCGGGATCTCAGAAAGTACCAGGATCACGTATGACTGACGGGCGAACTGGTACAGTTCCAAGTAGCTATATGTGTGGTGTATATCTCTGTAGGCAGTGCGAGAGGCAAGGAGAACGAGAACATCATGGCCTGTGTTGCAAGGGTGCGCAGGAGGTGAGACAAGGAAGGAAGCTGCTTATCATTGGTTATTTTAACGGTAATATCAATGAGCTCGATGGGTGGGAGGACATCAACGGCTGGTGTCTACAGAAGCTAGCAGACACGTTGCAGTTGGAAGTGGTGAACCTCCGGGAAACATGCGCAGGATAGTATACCTGGTGTGCTAGGGGTAGTCGAACATGCATAGACCATTGTTTGGCTTCGCCGGGCATTGGGCGCTTTCTCGTACGAGTACATAGTATAGACGAAGATGGCGAGTACAGCATCGGAAGCGATCACAACCGTCTGGAGATGGAGTTCAGCAAATCTACCTGGAAGAGAAAGAAGGTAAGACTTCCTGGCCCAGTGCGCCCCTTTTTCACTGAATGTGCGGCAACAACGGTTGCGGAACGATTTGAGCAGAGCCATGAGAGAACGCGTGCGTCAGGGTACGCAGAGTATACGGCTGAGCTCAAAAGGCTTATTATTCAGCACTTGAAAACGCGACCCATTGCACGAAGGCGAAGAAAACGCTGTTGGGACGCTGAAGTAAAGGCCGCCATACACGACAGGCAGTTCGCAAACAGGATCCATCGCCAGTCGCTTAGGGAAGGCCATCAGGACTGAATACTCCCAAGGTGGGAGATATATAAAGCCCATAAGCATTACGCTAAGCAAGTGACGCAGGACAAAATGAGAACAGCTGAAGCACATACGATCCATGATATCAGCCCTAGTCTGACAGACGCCGCAAGAACGTTTTCTAGATACATGTGCACACTGGAGGGCCGAGATCAGACCACTCTCATCTTGGACGAGTGCACGGGGCAGGAAGGGGAAGACTCGGGGGCGCACCTCATGACGCATTTGAGAGAGATTTTTTCTCACGAGCTGACGACCATTGCTAAGGGAGGCCATGAGATAACCGATGACCCTCTCGATGCCAAACAGTGAGAAATCGGTAAAGTAAGTAGTCGCGCCCGCCTGAAACGAAACACCTCTCAGGGATTAGGTAGTATCCTGGCAACAGTCCTGAAAACTTTGGGGAAAGATGCCAGACAGCAGCTGGTGTCGATCCTCAACGACATCCTCTGTGGGACAGAGCCCCTTCCGTAATACTGGAGACTCGGTCGAGTAATCTTGATCCCGAAGAAGGGAGGTGACTGTCACCATCTGTGCAGCTACCGATCCCTGACGTTTACGAACACGTATTATTAGCCTACATCTTCAAGGAACGGATGTCAGCATGGGCAGAGCAGGGCCTGCGTCTTACTGACCTGCAGGGCGGTTTTAGACGTAAACACCGATTGGAGGACAACGTATTTACACTCACGCAGTGCATTGAGCTTGCCCGAAAGGAAGAACTATTTTTGATGTGCTGTTCTTTGGACATCGCAAAGGCGTACAACAATGTCCCAAACGCAATACTAACGCAGTGCTTAGAGCACCTTGAGCTGCCGAAGCGGTGTGTCACCCTCGTGCGTTGTCTCCACTTGGAAAATGCGGTACGAGCAGAACTGGGAGTTGCAGACTCGGATGAACTGACAGTGCGAAAGGGCCTTCGACAGGGATGTGCACTTTCCCCGCTTCTCTACATGTCATACGTGGCTGGAATGGAGGAGAGGCTGCTTCAGTCGAACGTGGGGTTTTTCCCTTACCCACCTGGAAAATGGCGAGGAAGTGAGCTGGGTGCTGCCAAGCTGACCTTCGCCGACAACACCGTGGTCACAGCGGAAACTGTGGAAGGTATGCAGCGGTTGTTAGACCTATGTGCCACAGAGGCTGCCGCACGACACCTATGATTTAATGCAAACATGTCAGCAGTCGTTCAGTTCTTGGGACCCGCACAGACGACGGTGTGTCTCCTCCGGTTGAGTGGTCAGGCCGTGTCGGTCGAAAGCGCTTATAAGTACTTGGGAGTTATCTCTTCTAATACACCGGCCTACCTTCAGGAGCACCATGCACACCTTCGACGGTCAGCCGCGCGAGGACACATTGTCCGGAAACGCAGCCTATAGAGTTGCAACAGATTTACGGTCACCCGGAAGGTGTGGAAGCGGTGATGGTGCCAGGGCTGACATTCGTCAACGCTGTTGTCTGCGTCACTGGGAATGTGCGCAAACTCCTAGAGACGCGACAGCAAGAGGTTGGCCGCCAAGTCCTGGGCTGCCACGGCAATATCGCCAACAAAGTCGTCCAAGAAGGCTTAGGATGGTCGAGCATCAAGGCAAGGGAGGCAGCGAGTATAAGGGTATGATATAAGACTGCGGCACATGGACCGGTGCCGTTGGACGAAAAAACGATTCGTATATACCCACCTGACTGGAGTGCAGACCAGGTGGCAGAGGTGGCTTTACCAACTCGAGAAAAAGTATGGTTTCGTCGCTGAGCCTGGGGGGGGCTCCCACGAAATAAAAATGGGAAGCTGCGGTCCGGAGGTGATTGCGCGATAGCGAGACCCTCCAGTGGGTTGAAGCAGCCGAAGAAAAGTCAACTCTGCTGGTCTACAGAGAAAACAAAAAGCAAATCTCGACTGAAGGTTAACTGTAGGACAACAGTTTAGACAGTCGTCCTTTGTTCGAGGCACGAACGGGGGCCCTGCGGACATTAACTCGTATAAAACGATTTTATTCTAAAGATATTTCTAACATCTGTCGGGCGTGCGAGAAAAACGCAGAGACACAGCACCTGGCGCTCTTCTGCCAGCGCCTACTGCCGCCTTCGACGGATCGTTGCCGGCCTCACCCCGGATGGACGCTCGCGGACTCCCAGGGGCTCAAGCAGTCGCCAGGAGAGGGCAGCGTAGACTCGAAAGGCGGCAGGGAAACTGTCACATGACAAGTGCGCGAATGCAAACAAGGGAAACACTAGACAACAGATCGCTCGTGCAGTGTGTGAGGACAACAAAGACCCGACTGGAGCACTGGTTGCGCGTGATTCAGGACAATAAGTGATATTCCTTCTTTTTTTTTTATTATTCTTGGCTAGGCCACGAAGTTTTTTCGAGCTCGCCTGTTTAAAACAAAAAGCCGCACAATCACCATCATCATCATAATTATGGTCTATTGAGCAGTTCGACTGACGCCAACGGTACTAAAACACTCAGTTGGGAAACTTATCCTTGAAACTCGGACCGCTCGCCTTCACCGATACCAAACTGGATGCGATAACAGCGCCGCCCTTTAGCGACGACTCAAAATATGAAAGTTGATTTATATAGCTATTGCGAATGGCACTGCGAGATGGCCCCCTCTCCCTTGCGCGACACGACCTGAACCAATACGTGCAGCCGTGCAGTTCCCGGAGTGGCCGCTGCGGCAGGAATGGCGGCTTTGCGATCGCCTTTAGTTCGGATCTTGAGTACGGATCGGAGCCGCTTCTTCAAAGCAGGCTTTATGGGACTTTCCCAACTGAATTGTTCCAGTAACGTTTACTGAGGGGCTACCTGTCACACGGTGCTGACCTTCTAAAAAAAGTATGACGCCTTCGTAGAATCTTGCAGTGTCTCGACTAATAACATCGATATGTACAAGTGCCCCCTGACTAAGACGGCTTTCAGGATAAAGCTCGCCCAATACTAACCTGCTGTCCAAATAGCTATCTGACGCTATTTGTTTGCCATGTTTCGAGGCGATCCTTATCTTTTGGCGGAGAGAAGAGAAAAATATTACCCATGAGATAAGGTAGCCGGGCTCTCACCCTGGCGCAAAGCGGTGGCGTTGAATACTACTTCCTCCTTTCATGCGCCCTTCATCAGGGGAAGTGGGTGGTAATTCCTGTAAACATATGTACTCGCACACAGCCCTTCGTAATTTTCCTCGAATTTCACTTTAGTGTTGAATGAGAGAAAACAAATCGGACTTCGTGAACGTTTCAAAGGCGAGATGGCAATCTGCCTCCAAGATTCGGTGGTATATTGTTTATTGTTATGGAGGGGTAACTTATCCAGTGCGGTCTGAGACTTAACTTGAGGTCTGTAACGTGCTCCGCGCTGCTGTGATTACACAACCGCACACCTGTACGATGCCTTTTTATTTCAAAACAAGCAAAGGCGCGGCTCATGGTAGATGATTGGCAGAGCATAGTATGACGTTTGCATCAGATTCGATCCCAGTACCCCAAACTTGCCCTGAAGCAGTAGATTATTTGTCTGAATGTGCTGAAATATACCATATGCGAAATCATCCGAACGTCTGGCAACATTATGTGCGCTGCCATCTTTGTTATGTCGAGATTCCTCTGCTCTTTTTCAATTTCGTAGCGTTGTCGGTAACAATCGAGGCGTACTGCACATCATCATCAATCCTCACCCACACCTGCGAGCTAAGGGTTAATATAGTTTTTTTGCTCTTTCTTGCGCATATACGTGCTCGTCGCCCCGCCGGTCGCTGGTTTTCTCGCTGTGAACAGCATGGCGGACGTACACTTCAGCTCGAAATTTGGCTTTGAGTGCCGGAAAAGGCACAAGCGCGGGCACCTGGTTTTCGAAAGCTCTTTCTTCGCGCGAGTGCTTGTGCGAGCGAAGGATTCTTCAGAACTACGCTTTCGCGCCGCCTTTGCAAGCGCCGAAGCCAACTGGTGAGATAGAGGATGTTGTTCGGCGCCCCACGTGCGGGGGCAGAGTTAGCGCAGACCTGGACTTCAGGGGTGCAAAGTATGGGCATGCCCATGCAATACCTCCGTGCGTCCCACCTGGGCAATGGGAGACAGAATTAGAGAAGATAGGTGCAAAGCGTGGGCACGCCCGAGTTGGGCTGCCCATGTAAACCCCGTGTGGGTCCCACCTCCGCTACGCGAGGGCATGCCTAATTTGGGCTGCCCGTGCAATACTGCCGTGGGTCCCACTTCGGGAATGCGAGGGCAGAGTTAGCGCAAATCTGGCTTTCAGGGGGGCAATGTATGAGCATGCCCAACTTGGGCTGCCCATGCCATAACTCCGTGGGTCCCAGCTCGGCAATGAGGTGCAAATTTAGAGAAGATAGGTGCAAAGCGCGGGCACGCCTGAGTTTGGCTGCCCATGTAAAACCCCCGTGGGTCCCACCTCGTCCGTGCGGGGGCCAAGTTGCGATGATGTGGGCTCCACGGTGGCGAAGCGTTGGCATGTCTGACTTGGGCTGCCCATATAAAACCTCCGTAAGTCCCACCTCGGCTCCAAGGGGGCCAAGTTTGCAACGGTGTGAGTTCCACGGTGGCAAAGCGTGGGCATGCCCAACTTCGGCTGCTCATGTAAAACCCCCGTGGGTCCCACCTCGGCCCTGCGGAGGCCAAGTTAGAAATTGTGTGGGCTCCACGGCGGCAAAGCGTTGGCATGCCCGACATGGGCTGCACATGTAAGACCTCCGTGGGTCCCACCTCGGCTTTCCGTGGGCCAAGTTTCTAATGGTGTGGGCTCCACAAAGGCAAAGCGTGGGCATTCCCGACTTGGGCTGCCCATGTAAACTCCCCTAGGTCCAACCTCGGCTCTCCTGGGGCCGAGTTTGCAACGGTGTGGGCTCTACGGAGGCAAAGCGTGGGCATGCCCAACCCGGGTCATCACTGTAAAACCCCCGTGGGTCCCACCTCAGCCCTGCGGAGGCCAAGTTAGAAATTGTGTGGGCTCCACGGCGGAAAGCGTTGGCATGCCCGACTTGGGCTGCACATGTAAGACCTCCGTGGGTCCCACCTCGGCTTTCCGTGGGCCACGTTTCTAATGGTGTGGGCTCCACAAAGGCAAAGCGTAGGCATTCCCGACTTGGGCTGCCCATGTAAACTCCCTTGGGTCCAACCTCGGCTCTCCTGGGGCCGAGTTTGCAACGGTGTGGGCTCTACGGAGGCAAAGCGTGGGCATGCCCGACTTGGGCTACCCATGTAAACCTCCTGGATCCCACCTCGGTTCTCCTGGGGCCAAGTTTATTTTGGTGTGGGCTCCACAAAGTCAAAGCGTGGGCATGCCCAACCCGGGTCGTCCATGTAAAATCCCCGTGGGTCGCACCATCGGCTCTGCGAAGGCCAAGTTAGAAATTGTGTGGGCTCCACGGTGGCAAAGCGTTGGCATGCCCGACTTGGGCTGCACATGTAAAACCTCCGTGGGTTACCTTGGCTTTGCGTGGGCCAAGTTTGTTTTGGTCTGGGCTCCACGAAGGCAAAGCGTGAACATGCCCAACACAGGCTGTCCATGTAAAACCCCCGTGGGTCCCGCCATCGCCTCTGCGGGCGGCCAAGTTAGAAATTGTGCGGGCTCCACGGTGGCAGAGCGTTGGCATGTTCGACTTAGGCTGCATAAGTAAAACCTCCGTGGGTCCCACCTCGGCTTTGCGTGGGCCAAGTTTGTTTTGGTCTGTGCTCCACAAAGGCAAAGCGTGGGCATGCCCAACCCGGGGTGTCCATGTAAAATCCCCGTGGGTCCCACCATCGGCTCTGCGGAGGCCAAGTTAGAAATTGCTGTGGGCTCCACGATGGCAAAGCGTTGGCATGCGCGACTTGGGCTGCACATGTAAAACCTCCGTGGGTCCCACCACGGCTTTGCTTGGGCAAAGTTTGTTTTGGTCTGGGCTCCACAAAGGCAAAGCGTGGGCATGCCCAACCCGGGGTGTCCATGTAAAATCCACCGTGGGTTCCACCTTGGCTCTGCGGAGGCCAAACTAGAAATTGTGTGGGCTCCACGGTGGCAAAGCGTTGGCATGCCCGACTATGGGCTGCACATGTAAAACCTCCGTGGGTCCCACCTCGGCTTTGCGTGGGCAAGTTTGTTTTGTTCTGGGCTCCACAAAGGCAAAGCGTGGGCATGCGCAACCCGGGTTGTCCATGTAAAACCCCCGTGGGTCCCACCTCGGCTCTGCAGAGGCCAAGTTTGTTTCGGTGTGGCCTCCGTAAAGGCAAACCGTGGGCATGCCCAACCCGGGTTTTCCATGTAAAACCCTCGCGGGTCCCAGCATCTCCTCTGCGGAGGCCAAGTTAGAAATTGTGTGGGCTCCACGGTGGCAAAGCGTTGGCATGCCCGACTTGGGCTGTCCATATAAAACCCCCGTGGGTCCCACCTCGGCTCTCCTGGGGCCAAGTTTGCAACGGTGTGGGCTCCACGGAGGCAAAGCGTGGGCATGCCCAACCCGAGGCTGCACATGTAAAACCTCCGTGGGTCCCACCACGGCTTTGCTTGGGCAAAGTTTGTTTTGGTCTGGGCTCCACAAAGGCAAAGCGTGGGCATGCCCAACCCGGGGTGTCCATGTAAAACCCCCGTTGGTTCCACCTCGGCTCTGCGGAGGCCAAATTAGAAATTGTGTGGGCTCCACGGTGGCAAAGCGTTGGCATGCCCGACTATGGGCTGCACATGTAAAACCTCCGTGGGTCCCACCTCGGCTTTGCGTGGGCAAGTTTGTTTTGGTCTGGGCTCCACAAAGGCAAAGCGTGGGCATTCCCGACTTGGGCTGCACATGTAAACCCTCCTGGGTCCCAACTCGGCCCTCCTGGGGCCAAGTTCTCAACGGTGTTGGCTCCTCGGAGGCAAAGTGTGGGCATGCCCAACCCGGGCTTTCCATGTAAAACCCCCATGGGTTCCACCTCGGCTCCGCGTGGGCCAAGTTTGTAATGGTCTGGGCTCCACAAAGGCAAAGCGTTGGCATTCCCGACTTGGGCTGCCCATGTAAACCCCCCTGGGTCCCAACTCGGCTCTCCTGGGGCCAAGCTTGCAACTGTGTGGGCTCCACGGAGGCAAAGCGTGGGCATGCCCAAGCCGGGCTGTCCATGTAAAACCCCCGTGGGTCCCACCTCGGCTCCGCGTGGGCCAAGTTTGTAATGGTCTGGGCTCCCCAAAGGCAAAGCGTGGGCATTCCCGACTTGGGCTGCACATGTAAACCCCCCTGGGTCCCAACTCGGCCCTCCTGGGGCCAAGTTCGCAACGGTGTGGGCTCCTCGGAGGCAAAGTGTGGGCATGCCCAACCCGGGTGTAGTGGACTATTTCACTCTCGCAGGTATGCGACGCGAAGAGAAAGGATATCGAGTCCAGTTTGATAGATAGAAAGAAAAATAAACTTTAGATTTCGACATATAATACCATGATTAAAACAAGAAAAAAATACAAGATTAAAGCGCGAATGACATAAATACAGAAAGAACAAGGAAAAAAAAAACGATACTAATGGAAGTCTTACAGTTCACGGATGCGGCGAGCTTCATCAGAGTTCATTTTCTCGTTGGTGGTGCAGCGGCGGAGTCCGGGCTTGGTTGTGCCGTCTTGGCGGAACGAGGTCTTGCGTAAAGCTGCAAGACTTGGACGTGGGGTGAAGACCTTGCGTATAGCTGCAAGCCCTAACCCCCGTGAGCTTGATGATTGCCCTGTCGGTCCCGAGAACGTTCCGTACTTCGTCTTCGTCTCCCGTCTCAGTCTCATTTCTCCTGCAAACTGCTCGCTCTTGTCTCTTTCTCTTCTTCATGTTCTTGCTCCCACCTTGTTGACCCCGAAATCACCACAATCACCCCCCACTTGAGAATGTTGTTCAGCGGAAACAAATTCTAGCATGTTTTAAGTCATATTGTTCGCAGTCTATCACAACACAATGCACATTGAAAAACACATCACTTTTGACAGACACAAAATTACATACATTTATAAAAGTCACTTAATAAGCACCGCCGGGCACATATATAATTCAAGAAATTCAGTAAATTCGTGATATTGTCCATTACAAAAAACTCTTATTCAGCAGCAGACATGCGGCTCATGTAATCAGCGCCTACGTTATCACTACCCTTAATGTACTCCACAGTAAAGTCATATTCCATGAGCATTAGGCTCCAACGTAATACGCGGCTGTTTACATGCTTTGCAGAATTGATGTAAACGAGTGGCTGATGATCACTTTGCAGAATGAATGGTCTTCCAAATAAGAACACATGAAACTTCTTAACCGCCCAAGTAATGGCTAGTCCTTCTCGTTCCACTGTCGAGTAGGCAGCTTCACGTGGCAGCAGTCGACGACTTGCGTACGATACGGGGTGGAGAACATCATTATGTCGCTGCATGAGTACGGCTCCTATGCTTCTCGACGAAGCGTCGGTACGCAACACGAAAGGTTCTGATAATTCTGGGGCTTTTAAGATGGGCTGGCTGGACAGTAGTTCTTTTAGCTTGTCAAAAGACGCCTGTTCGCTCTTCCCCCAATGCACCTTGTTTGGTGCTCTTTTACGTGTCAACTCCGTAAGTGGGTGAGAGATTTCCGAGTACTGGGGCACGAAATCCCTATAATAGCCCGTAAGGCCAAGGAATGACCGCACTTCCTTTTTTGTCTCGGGTCGATTTGTAGCTTGCACTTTCTCCAGGGTCTCGACTTGAGGGCGCAGGAGACCATCGTCCAACGATGTGGCCAAGAAATTTCACAGATGCGAAGCCAATTTCGCTCTTTGTGGGACGGATCGTTAAACCCGCCTGCTTCACGCGCTGGAAGAACAACTCTAGAGTCGTTAGATGCTCCTCCCAGCACTCCGTGGCGATGAGGACATCATCAAAGTAGTGGTAGATGTTCGAGACCCCCTCGACCACTTTTCTCATAAGCCGGGTGAATACAGCTGGTGCTGTTTTGATGCCAAAGGGCATAAGCCGAAACTGATAAAACCCAGACGTGGAAGAAAAAGCTGTCATGTGCTTTGAATCTTCGTGCATCGGCACCTGCCAGTATCCTTTAGAGAAGTCAAACTTCGAGAAGTACCGGCTTTTTCCCAACTTTGCAAACACCATGTCCACTCTTGGGATGGGTTCACTGTCGGGAATCAGGACCTTGTTCAGCTGTCTGAAGTCAATGCAGAGTCGCATTGCCCCGTCCTTTTTCTTTACCATCACGATGGGTGCTTGATAGGGGGACTCGGAGGGCTCAATGATGCCCCGTTGTAGCATTTCTTTTACTTCCTCCTGTACTGTTTCTTGGATGGAGAATGGTATGGGGTACTGATGGACTTGAATAGGAGTGTCGGTTGTGACTTTCAACTTGCACTCTACCAGGTGGGTCCTTCCTGGGACATCTGACAGACTTTCTTGGTATGTTGTCAGGAGTCTGGAAACTTGTGCTTGTTGATCGGCAGTCAGCTCTCTTGATATTTTCACGTCTCGATAAGTTTCGTTTTGTTGCAGTGTTGCATACGGGAGGTCTTCTTCCTCAACATTCCCATCATGTAATGCGACCGAAGCTCGTTGAGGTGTCTGATCAACGATTGTCCTCTCTTCGTACTTTTTCAGCATGTTGATATGGAACAAGCTGGTTCTTGTTCCAAGGTCGATGACGTAGTCAAGGTCATTTCGTCTCTCTAAGACAGTGAAGGGGCCTTTCCAGGTCAGGATCAGCTTGTTTGTGTCAGATGGCAAAAGGAGCAGGACCCTGTCTCCAACAGTGAGCTGGCGCCTCCTTGTCTTCTTGTCATAATAGGTTTTCTGTGTCATCTTCGCTTTCTTGAGCTGCTCTTGGGCTATTCGGCACGTGTCGTCTAAGCGCTTGCGAAGCTCGACCATGTAGCCGTACGAAGTCTTTGTCTCGTCGTCGATACTCTCTCCTGACCAGAGTTGTTTCAGTATTGCCATGGGTCCTCTGACGTATCTACCGTACAGTAGGTCAAAAGGTGCGAACCCGAGGGAGGTCTGTGGCACTTCACGATACGCGAATAACAGTGGTGCCAAGTATCTGTCCCAGCTCTTGGGGCTTTCCTGATACATTCGTCGGATCATCTGTTTCAGCGTGCCGTTGAAATGTTCCACAAGGCCGTTTGCCATAGGATGATACGGCGTGGTTGGCATATGTTTAAGCGAAAGCAACCGGCTGAACTCCCTCATGAGCCCAGACATGAACGATCTGCCGCGATCGCTAATGATTTCTCTGGGAAATCCCACATGTGAGAACATCTCTAGTAAAGCCTCGGCGATTTTCTCCGTTTCAATGCTTGGTAACGCAACCGCGTCAGGGTAGCGCGTCGCGAAGTCAACCATGGTGAGTACATAGCGGTTTTCCTTCTCAGATGTTGGCGATAGGGGTCCCACAATGTCGATGGCGACCCGCTGGAATGGTGTTTCGATGACTGGCATGTTGCCCAAAGGTACGCGGCCTACTAGGTGCTTTGGGACAGTCCTCTGGCAGATGTCGCACGACTTTACAAATCGAGTAACGTCTCCTTGAACTCCTGGCCAGTAGAACTCCTCGAGGATTCTATCTGTCGTGCGTTTAATTCCCTGATGTCCAGCGAGAATTCCCTCGTGTGCCATTTTTAGCACAATGTTCCGGAGATCGCTTGGGACAACGAGCTGCTCCATCTCCTTCTTTGATGGCAATCTGTACCGGCGAAACAGAATTCCGTTGGTCAGTGTGAACTCAATGTCAGCTGATCTTGTAGCAACTTTGTTCCCAACCGCTTCAAAACATTTTTGGAGCGTACTGTCTTCTCTCTGCTTGGCGCTCAGCTCCGTCGAGTTGACGTCCAATGGGTTCACTACCGCCACAGGTAATTGACCAGAGTTTCGCGAGGCCAGCTTAGCTGCGGCACCGGCCTGTGACTCGTTTGGCTCTGTGGCAGCCGATGCAAGGTCCGTCTCAATGAGAACTGGTTGAGTTATTGAATTGCCACGGTCGCTTGCCTCAAGAACTGGAGCTGTCCTCTCTTCTTGAAGAGGCGTGTCTTGCCGACTACTCCATATAACGTTAGGATCGGAGGCATCCCGCACACCATCCACGTTTCCTAAAACGACATCATAGAGAGGATTTTCCATACAGGTCGCTGTCACCTTGCCTTGGAAATAGGGGGAATCAATGTCAACCACCGCTTCAGGCAGACACAATTCTGTCCGGTCAAGCAGGAAGATAACGCGGTTTCGTCCTGTAAATTTGGCGTCAGGAACTAGGGACCGCTTGACTATGACCGAGTTACTCCCAGAATCTCGCAGGACGGTGACCTGATGACCCTCGAGTAGTCCTGTAGCCGTGGGCATACCATCTGCTTGAACGTCAGTTCCCGTTTTGTCCTCTTCAGCTTTCACAGCAGGGCGTTCGGATGGACGACTTTCAGATCCGTAGCCGTTACGATCCTTCCGACGTGTCAGAGAACACGACGCCTGTCCACCACCGTCTGTCTTCTTCGGACAAGCCTCAGCTTTATGCCCGTTCTTGCGACATTTCCAGCAGAAATTCGTCTTCTGATTGGGTCCTCTTGATTTTGCCCAACAGTCTGCTGCCCGATGGACTTGTTTATTGCAAAGGAAGCACTGCAGATTTCTCTTTGCACCTTGAGAATCAGATATCCTAATTTGCCCTGTCGGCTTGTCAGTCTCTTCTTTCTTGTTTCCGAGGTTGACCAACCCCTGGGTCTCGAGGTAGTGGTCTGCTGCTTCTGCTAGCTTGTCGAGTCCTTGGCAGCCCCTTTTCTTTATAAAAATTGCGAGTTTCTCGTGGCATTTGTTTAGAAATTCTTCGGAGACAATTTTGTCCCGAAGTGCGTCATAAGTGCGCTCCGTCCTTGCCATCTCCTGCCAGTGGTCAAAATAACCTAATAGACGACCAGAAAATTGTCTTCCCGTTTCAGAGTTCTCTGGTTTTGCCTCTCTGAACTTGACACGATATCCTTCCTCAGTATATCGAAATCGTTGGAGAAGAGTCTGCTTCAGTTTAGCATAGTCCATGGCATCGTCGGCAGCCATCCGTCCTACTACACTTAACGCTTCCCCTTTCAAACATAGGCTCAAGGACAAGGCCCATTTTTCCAGAGGCCATTCTTGACTTGTTGCCACCCGCTCAAAACGTTGGATGTACGCATCCAATTCATCGCTCCCTTCGTTAAAGGGGGGTATAAGTTTATGTGGACTCCGATACCCCTGCGCGACACTAGTAGACGTACCCTCATCAGATGCATCTGGAACCCGAGTGATCGATCCTCTTTGCTGCTCTTGTAACCGCAACTTCAGTTCTAGCACAGTGCGTTCTGCTTCTAACCGAGCACACGTTTGAGCTTCTGCTTCTAAACGAGCACGCGTTTGAGCTTCTACTTCTCGAGTCCTTTCTCGTTCTGTTAGACGCTCCTCTCTTTCGCGTGCGCGTTCTTCGTCTATCCATTGTTTTAGCGAAGCCCCCGAGAAACCCAATTCTTTACCAATTACCGTTAACTTCTCAAGATCCATTCTCAACCGACACGGACACTAGCGAGGTGGAGCTCTTTAAGGTGGAAATTAAGAGCAGTCCTGTCGCGGACGCCAGAAATGTAGTGGACTATTTCACTCTCGCAGGTATGCGACGCGAAGAGAAAGGATATCGAGACCAGTTTGATAGATAGAAAGAAAAATAAACTTTAGATTTCGACCTACAATACAATGATTAAAACAAGAAAACAAAATACAAGATTAAAGCGCGAATGACATAAGTACAGAAAGAAAAAGGAAAAAAAAAACAACGATACTAATGGAAGTCTTACAGTTCACGGACGCGGCGAGCTTCATCAGAGTTTATTTTCTCGTGGGTGGTGCAGCGGCGGAGTCCGGGCTTGGTTTTGCCGTCTTGGCGGAACGAGGTCTTGCGTAAAGCTGCAAGACTTGGACGTGGGGTGAAGACCTTGCGTATAGCTGCAAGCCTTAACCCCCGTGAGCTTGATGATTGCCCTGTCGGTCCCGAGAACGTTCCGTACTTCGTCTTCGTCTCCCGTCTCAGTCTCATTTCTCCTGCAAACTGCTCGCTCTTGTCTCTTTCTCTTCTTCATGTTCTTGCTCCCACCTTGTTGACCCCGAAATCACCACACCGGGCTTTCCATGTAAAACCCCCGTGGGTCCCACCTCGGCTCCGCGTGGGCCAAGTTTGTAATGGTCTGGGCTCCACAAAGGCAAAGCGTGGGCATTCCCGACTTGGGCTGCACATGTAAACCCCCCTGGGTCCCAACTCGGCCCTCCTGGGGCCAAGTTCGCAACGGTGTGGGCTCCTCGGAGGCGAAGTGTGGGCATGCCCAACCCGGGCTTTCCATGTAAAACCCCCGTGGGTCCCACCTTGGCTCCGCGTGGGCCAAGTTTGTAATGGTCTGGGCTCCACAAAGGCAAAGCGTGGGCATTCCCGACTTGGGCTGCACATGTAAACCCCCTGGGTCCCACCTCGGCCCTCCTGGGGCCAAGTTCGCAACGGTGTGGGCTCCTCGGAGGCAAAGTGTGGGCATGCCCAACCCGGGCTTTCCATGTAAAACCCCCATGGGTTCCACCTCGGCTCCGCGTGGGCCAAGTTTGTAATGGTCTGGGCTCCACAAAGGCAAAGCGTTGGCATTCCCTACTTGGGCTGCCCATGTAAACCCCCCTGGGTCCCAACTCGGCTCTCCTGGGGCCAAGCTTGCAACGGTGTGGGCTCCACGGAGGCAAAGCGTGGGCATGCCCAAGCCGGGCTGTCCATGTAAAACCCCCGTGGGTCCCACCTCCACTCCGCGTGGACCAAGTTTGTAATGGTCTGGGCTCCACAAAGGCAAAGCGTGGGCATTCCCGACTTGGGCTGCACATGTAAACCCCCCTGGGTCCCAACTCGGCCCTCCTGGGGCCAAGTTCGCAACGGTGTGGGCTCCTCGGAGGCAAAGTGTGGGCATGCCCAACCCGGGCTTTCCATGTAAAACCCCCATGGGTTCCACCTCGGATCCGCGTGGGCCAAGTTTGTAATGGTCTGAGCTCCACAAAGGCAAAGCGTTGGCATTCCCGACTTGGGCTGCCCATGTAAACCCCCCTGGGTCCCAACTCGGCTCTTTTGGGGCCAAGCTTGCAACGGTGTGGGCTCCACGGAGGCAAAGCGTGGGCATGCCCAAGCCGGGCTGTCCATGTAAAACCCCCGTGGGTCGCACCTTGGCTCCGCGTGGACCAAGTTTGTCATGGTCTGGGCTCCACAAAGGCAAAGCGTTGGCATTCCCGACTTGGGCTGCACATGTAAACCCCCCTGGGTCCCAACTCGGCCCTCCTGGGGCCACGTTCGCAACGGTGTGGGCTCCTCGGAGGCAAAGTGTGGGCATGCCCAACCCGGGCTTTCCATGTAAAACCCCCATGGGTTCCACCTCGGCTCCGCGTGGGCCAAGTTTGTAATGGTCTGGGCTCCACAAAGGCAAAGCGTTGGCATTCCCGACTTGGGCTGCCCATGTAAACCCCCCTGGGTCCCAACTCGGCTCTCCTGGGGCCAAGCTTGCAACGGTGTGGGCTCCACGGAGGCAAAGCGTGGGCATGCCCAAGCCGGGCTGTCCATGTAAAACCCCCGTGGGTCCCACCTCGGCTCCGCGTGGGCCAAGTTTGTAATGGTTTGTGCTCTACAAAGGCAAAGCGTTGGCATTCCCGACTTGGGCTGCCCATGTAAACCCTCCTGGGTCCCACCTCGGCTCTCCTGGGGCCATGTATGCAACGGTGTGGGCTCCACAGAGGCAAAGTGTAGGCATGCCCAACCCGGGCTGTCCATGTAAAACCCCAGTGAGTCCCACATAGGATCCACTGGGGCCATGTTAACAAAGGTGTGGGCTCCAAGGCGGCAAAGCGTGGGCATGCCCAACTTGAACTACCTGTGGGACTCCCAAAACGGCACTTTCTGCTAATATTGAGAATATTTACTGCACGTTCAGGAAATTCGACATGAGAGATTGGCTAAATTTATTATCGAATCATCGAGAACTGTAATTTTAATCGTGAGCGAGAAATTTTAGGCTTGCTAAACGTTATTACTAACATTCTATTCAGCCTGTATGTTGAGAAGGACGTTTTACGTGGGTGCAATTTTTAACGCAGAGTATTGACTTTGAGGGTGAATCCGAAACACACTCGCCAGAATGTCGTATCTGTTCTAAACTTCGGTGTCTGTAGAAAGCTCAAGCTGGCTATGTATCCCGATTGCTTATCCAACAAGATTTTATATAAAAATGTGCCGTTGTTTTGTTACATTTTGTATATTCGAAATGAGCAATCTTTTATGGGCTTGCTCAAGACGTTGGGGGATCGGTGGCCGGGTGGGCTAAAGCGCACACTCAGCTCGACGCGCGTGGAGCTCACGTTGCAGGACCCAGAAATCCTGGGTTCTAGCCCCACCCTTGCCAGTTTCGATCTGGATGAGCATCGCACCGGTGTGCGGTCGTTTATCAGTACTGCGTGATCATGTTGAAGACCCCAGGTTAGCAGTCGTACTGCACTGGCGAAATTTCTCATCTATAGTGTAAACCAGTGTCGCCCCATCCTGGGAGACTGACCTTACGCTGTATAAACACTAAACGTCCACTTTCACTTTTTTTCTTCGAGACGTTCTATTGATTGATCGAAATGCTAATATTTCCAATAGGCCAACGGGGAAAGTAAGGCATGCTCAATTTGGTATGCACTGCAATACCCCACACCGTAGGGAAATTATAATATCACCCCGAACGAAATGAGGTTCCCTGGGTGACCACACGTTGGCTGCCCACGTAGGCCCACTGTGGGTCTCTTGTGATAGGTCCACGTGGGCTGCTCCAGTAGGTCCCCTGTAGGTCCCGTGTCAGAAGCCCATATGGGCTGCCCAAGCAGGCCCGCTGTGGGTCTCCTGTGATAGGTCCACGTGGGCTGCTCAAGTAGGCCCCCTGTAGGTCTTCAGTGGGAGGTCCATGGGGGCTGCCCAAGTAGGTCCCCTGTGGGACCCCTGTAAGAAGCCCATGTGGGCTGCCCAAGTAGGCCCGCTGTGGGTCTCCTGTGATAGCTCCACGTTTTAGTCGTCAAATACGCAGTTGTCAAAACGTAGAAAGCATTGTATATGTACAGAGCTTTTAACGTTCGTATTGTTGCACGTTTTTCGGGTGCTCGTCGTCGTCCTCGTCTTTTTATGATCTTTCGTGCTCAGCAGGCTGCTAACACACGTGGGCTGCTTAAGTAGGCCCCCTGTAGGTCTTCTGTGGGAAGTCCATGGGGGCTGCTCAAGTAGGCCCCCTGCGGGACCCCTGTAAAAAGCCCATGTGGGCTGCCCAAGTGGCCCGCTGTGGGTCTCCTGTCATAGGTCCACGTGGGCTGCTCAAGTAGGTCCCCTGAGGGTCCCCTGTGGGAAGCCCATGTGTGCTGCCCAAGTAGGCCCACTGTGGGTCTCCTGTGATAGGCCCACGTGGGCTGCTCAACTAGGCCCCCTGTGGGTCCCCTGTGGGAAGCCCATGTGTGCTGCCCACAGGCCCATTGTTGAAAACATTGAAAGCCTAGTTATCAAAATATCGAACACAGTAGTTGTTGCTTTATACAGACCGCCTTCGGGCAGTATTGCTGAATTCATGAATGCGCTTGTTAATATATTGTATGTTTGAGGATCAACTTCAGCGTCTCTCATTATTCTTGGAGATATTAATATAGACACCATTTCCGATAATTCACAAGCAAAATAATTAAGAGATTTCCTTAACGAGCATGCTTTTAATAATGTGATATCACCGCTAACTAGGGGGACCCTAAATACTGCCACCTCTCTTGATGTCTGCATCACAAACTTAAATAAAAATAATGTTATAGCTGGGGTTATAGTACACGACTTAAGCGATCATCTTCCAATTTTCTGCTTGGGATCTACTTCTGAAGTGGCTAGTGTAAAAGACTCCAAAACATTTCGGCATCGTACAATAAGCGAAGAGACTCGCAGCAACTTTCGTTCCCTTATAGAACAGGAGACCTGGGATGACGTTTACACTGAAAGCAACGCTACAGTAGCCTCTAAAAACTTTCTAGTAAAATTTAAAAACTGCTATGATACAGCTTTCCCTCTGAAGGAAACAAAAGTAAGAAATAACAAGATAAGAAAACCGTGGGTGACTGCTGACCTGCTAGAAAGCATAAAAGATAAAGATAAAAAGTTTCACGCTTTTATCAGGCATCGTCACCTAAGCATGCTCGCTGAGTTTAAATAGGTAAGAAATAAATTGAACTCACACTTAAAAAAGGCGAAGTGCGAATATTATAAAAAAAAAATTGAAACGCAATCACGATGATCATAGAAAAATATGGGATACAGTAAACGATCTCACTAATAGAAAGCAAGCAAACGACCACGTGGAACATATCCTTATAGATAATCAAAGTGTCTCTGGTAAAGCACTTGCCGACAAAATAAATACACACTGTTAATATCGGCAAGTACACTGAGCAACATGACTACACGGATGAATGCACAACGTCCGTTAATCCGTCTGCATCTATAATGGTAGCTCCGACGACGCCAAGGAAAGTTAATAAAATTATTGACAGCTTAAAAAATATTGTTGCCGGCGGTGACGACGGAATAAAGGCACTGTTGATTAAATATATAGCAGCCCTGCTGAGTTAATTACTATCCGAGTTATAAACAAGATGCTTGTAAGTGGTGACTTTCCTGACAAACTAAAATTAGCAAAAGTTATTCCTGTATACAAGGGAGGTGGAGCAACCGATATTCATGATTACAGACCAATTTCTGTTCTGCTAATATTCTCAAAAATTTATGGACGCTTGATTAATGATAGATTAACTAGCTTTCTTTTCTTCAGAAGTATGGCATAACCACGAAAGAGCACATTCAGAAACATAAATCAGCAAAGCAAGCACTCCTAGACATTAAGGACAAAATTGTTGGAAAGATTGAATACAAACAGCTCACCTTGGTTTGTTTTTAGATTTAAAAAAAAAGCCTTCGATACTGTTCAACATGATATCCTGCTAAACAAACTTGAGAGTTACGGTATAGCGCTAAAACTAATCGAAAATTATCCACAAAATCGTCAGCAGTACGTCTCTATTAACAACATAGCATCTAGCAAATTGAGAATACAGCATGGCGTTCCTCAAGGCTCCATTCTAGGTTCTTTATTATTTCTAGTTTACGTGAATGACATAACGATAATACCAGGCTCCCCCGAGTTAGTAATGTAAGCGGATGACACAAATGTCTTTTTTTCTGGTGTGGCTAAAGATTACCTAGAAAATACTTGCAATGCCTACCTCGTTAATTTATCAAATTGGTTACGAGTAAATAGATTAAAGCTAAACAGAAGTAAGACAAAATACATAATCTTCAAACCTGTTAGTAAGCGAGACAACAGCTCTATTAACATTATATTGAAAACACCGTTATAGAACAAGTTGCACACCAAACGTTCTTGGGCGTCTGGTTTAGCGAAGAGCCATGGTCCACCCATGTAAATAGACTGAAGGCAGATCTGTCTCGAGTTATTGGTATTATATACAAAATGCAAAATTTGATACCCACTTGGCTTAAAATGACGTTGTGTTATTCTCTCTTTTATTCTAAGATCAGTTATTGCATGTTGGTTTGGGGTAGGACCACTGCATTTAACTAAACAAACTAATCGTCCTTCAGGAAAAAGTTCTTCGTATTTGCGAAAATTACAGAGGTAATGTAAGAAATTTAAGCACTCAACCACTTTTTGTTGCAGACCAGATATATCACTTTAAATCATTGCAATGGATTTACAAAAACAATCTCTATTTGACACAGACACCTCCTTCTAGTGCCTACACATTACGAGACCCGAAACATAGACTCCCAGGCATACGAACGAATTATGGCAGGCAAAGTTTATCGTACATGAGTACGAAATTATTAAATTCCCCCGGTATTGATGTTAATTTCAGTCACCCCTTTAGAATATTTAAAAAACAACTACAGACGAGTTCTGGTTTGCAGTGACCTGGTATTTTCATCTATTTAAGGCGTGTATATTTATTTATATTTATTTTCAATGAAACGTAACGTATACAAAACTTTAGTATCATCATTTTTGGTTTTGTAGCCTCATTTTTGGTTTTGGTTTAGCTTGTTTCCGCTTTATTTTATAAATGCTTGTTTATAAGTTTTTAGTAGATATGTAAAAATTGGTGTCTCTTTTTATCTTTCTTTTAATTTTATTTTACTTGGTTATGGAAAGCATATCGCCCCTGTTAAGAATGGAACCTTCGGCAACCTTCTTCCGAGTTTCAACGCTACGGAAACGAGTCCCGAAACAAGTCCCGACGTGCTCAGGACTGACGCCCACCTGTCGAAGGCTGCCCAAAACGTGTCTCAACGCGTCCGTGACGTCAACGGGACGTGTGTGTGTGTGCGTGTGGGTTCGTGCGCTCCGGAAGGGGAGAGAGGCCTGGCCTAACTGCGGAGAACCTTGGCTATGACTCATTTCTGACTACGTCGCGACGGACCCAGCTGCAAAGCACGTGGCTGTCGCACCTGCTGCCCTGGCGGAGAGAGAGGGAGAAAACGGACCCCTATATAAGGCGGGGCGTGAGAGCTCCATTTGTTCTCTTGGATTTGACGACTGTATCGCTACCATGTAATTAAACCGTTCGTTACGTTACCAATTCTCCCACCTCCACTGGACCCCTGGGTTCTTCACTTCGGGGAATGGTCGTCGTCACGAGCCAGGAAGCTCCCGGACGTGCGGCCTAAGCCCCGCCTCGAACAACTGGTTGGCAGCGGTTGGGATCGGACCATGCGACATCGTGCTACATCTGCGGGTGAGCGTTTGGACTTTGCTTTGGGATTCGCCAGGCTTCAGATTATGGGTAATTAATTTTGAACTGCTGGGAATCCTTAGTGTTTGACTCGTGCGCTAGGTTTGTGTACAACCTCGCGACAAGTTTTAGAACAAAGCCAAAGCTAAAAAGCAGCGATCATGGATCTGATGAGGTTACTGAGAACAGATTTACTCTGTTTATGTGAAGAATTGGGTGTGGAGGTGGAGCAAAAGATGAAGAAATCTGAGATCAGTAAAGCGATTTCAGAGAGCGCGGAAGCAGAGGAAATTAAAAATACGTGGGAACTGCTTCAGAACGCTAAGAGTGAAGCTGCAGCAAGAGAGGAGCGAGAACAGGCTGCAGCGAAAGAGGAACAGGCTGCAGCGAAAGAGGAACGGGCTGCAGCGAAAGAGGAGCAAGCTGCAGCTAGAGAGGAACGAGCACAGACTGCAGCGAAAGAGGAACGAGACCAGGAGCGAGCGCTGAAAAGGCTAGAGCTCGAAATTGAACAACAGCGATTAAACTCGCAGAACAGTAGAGTTGGGGCTCCAGTACGAGCAAGTGAGACCGAGTCGTATCAAATGAAGAAGCTCATGCAGCCGTTTAAAGTTGGGGAAGACGTGGGCCTATTCTTAGTTAACTTTGAGAGGACATGTGAGAAGTTGAGCTTCGCCCCAGAAACGTGGCCGCAACGGCTTTTGACTCTGTTGCCCTGTGAGGCTGCAGAGGTTGTCGCGCGCCTTAGTGCTGGAGACGCGGACGACTACGACAAGGTGAAGTCCAGCCTTTTGAAGCGGTACCGCCTTTCTGCCGAGGCGTTCCGTCAAAGGTTTAGAAACGCATCCAAAAAGAGCAGCGAGGGCTACTCGGAATTCGCGTACGGGCTTAAAACCAACCTGATAGAATGGTTGAAGAGCGAGGAAGTGTACGAAAGCCGAGACAAGGTAGTCGAGTGTGTGTGCCTCGAACAGTTCTTTCGTAGCATTCCGCAGTCAGTCAAGCTCTGGGTGCAGGACAGGGTGGGAGTCGACTCTGTCGAAAGGGCCGCTGAGCTAGCCGAAGAGTACGCAACGCGTAGAAAGCTGAGCGGAGAGGAAAGCGAGTCCGGCCGAAGCGATCAGCGCAAGACCTTCCGACAGGGTAACGGCTCGCGAGAAAACGGGCCCGAGAAGCCCGAAGCAGGACAAAAGGTCCCAGAAAAGAGCGCAGAACACTCGAACGGAGACGAGGCGCGGAAAAGCCCAGCAGGGCAGTTCGAGGCAAGGAAGCCGTTCCTGTGCTACAACTGTCAGGAGCCGGGACACACAGCGGCCAGATGTAAGAAACCGCGGGTTGTGTTCTCGTACGTGAACGGTAGTGACAAGGACCTGAAGCTTCTTCGTCCCTATCTTCACGAGCTCCAGGTAAACGGAAAGCCGTGCAGGGTGCTTCGTGACAGTGCAGCGACGATGGACGTTTTTCATCCGTCGTATGTAACGCCATCCGATTTTACTGGAAAGGTAGTTTGGATCAAGCAGCTGCTCGAAAAGCACAGTGTCTGTCTGCCTATGGCGAGAGTAAGGATAACTGGCCCGTTCGGAGAGCTAGTGACAGAGGCGGCTGTCTCGCAGACAGTCCCGTTGGAATATCCTTATTTGTTTTCTAACCGGTCAGATTTCCTGCTGCGCGAAAGGGGTCAACAACTGGGAAAAGGGCTAGTACAGTCGTGTACGAGGTCCAAATCGCGTCAGGTCGCCCCTTTGTTGACGAGGGATCCAGAGCCAGAGGCAGCTGACGGGGAGCAAGCACTCCCAGAGTTGGAGGCAGAAAACCGGGATGAGAGGAACCAGGTTGTAGAACAGCCTGATCTCGTAGCACTAGGAAGCGTACGCCGTCCCAACGCGCCGGCGGAAAAGGCGGAGGAAGAGGGGATCAGTGAAAGATCTCTCGTAGCTCCGGCGTCGCGTAACTTTGGTCCTCTGCTACGAGTAGACAGAGTCGAGCAGAAGAGCGACCCTAGTGTGTCAGGGTTTCGCGATACAGCTCAGGAGATTGCTAGGACCAATGTGACGGGGCATGAAAAAGGCGGATTGTTTTATCGGCGCTATAAGGACCGTATTTTCACGTCTAGAAATCACGTGAAAATCGATCACTATGACTTCAGCGTAAGAAAAAGGAAAGGCAAATTTAACGGCAATGCCGATGGGTTGAGCAGATTTTTCTGATATCACCAAAACAGTAGGGTTGATCTCAGAGGTTTTCGTCATCCACGGGAATGAGGATCTAAGTGGGGGCACTTCGTTGAAACCCCAAATTGACCTCACAAATTGCGAAGAGTTTTTGTCTTTTGTATTTTGTTCTTAGTGACCTCGTTGGAAAAGTGAGTTTTTTTGGCGACAGGGGGTCTCGATACCCGGAATTGTACCAAATTTTGGTAATCCGTAATCCAGTCTGGCGGGTCTTTGGCGAATTCTGAGCGTTTGACTGCGGTGTGGCGTGGTGTTGTGGGGGACGTTTCCGCTGATGCCTCCGTTGTGAGAGGTTTGGGAGTTTGTTTGGTGCTTGCAGCGTCTTCTCAAGGCCTACTCCAAGCCCACCTCTTCAGGCCAGCGATTGTACCACCGGCCATTCGAGGTTTCCCTGGCCCCGGAGGGGCTGTTAAGAATGGAACCTTCGGCAACCTTCTTCCGAGTTTCAACGCTACGGAAACGAGTCCCGAAACAAGTCCCGACGTGTTCAGGACTGACGCCCACCTGTCGAAGGCTGCCCAAAACGTGTCTCAACGCGTCCGTGACGTCAACGGGACGTGTGTGTGTGTGCGTGTGGGTTCGTGCGCTCCGGAAGGGGAGAGAGGCCTGGCCTAACTGCGGAGAACCTTGGCTATGACTCATTTCTGACTACGTCGCGACGGACCCAGCTGCAAAGCACGTGGCTGTCGCACCTGCTGCCCTGGCGGAGAGAGAGGGAGAAAACGGACCCCTATATAAGGCGGGGCGTGAGAGCTCCATTTGTTCTCTTGGATTTGACGACTGTATCGCTACCATGTAATTAAACCGTTCGTTACGTTACCAATTCTCCCACCTCCACTGGACCCCTGGGTTCTTCACTTCGGGGAATGGTCGTCGTCACGAGCCAGGAAGCTCCCGGACGTGCGGCCTAAGCCCCGCCTCGAACACCCCACAATGTTCAAGCTGTGCCGCTTGTGTAGTTGTTTGAGTTGCGTCATTGTATTTCATGTGTTTTTCAGATATTTCTATAATGAGTTTCTATTTGTTTGTATGACAATGGCTGTCTTGTTATTTAATCTCACTGTGACTTGTTTGTAACGTTATTTTCGCTGTATGAATCGCAGGGGGCAGAGGCGCTGTCAGGCATCATGTCTTTATCTCTGCCCCCTCTGCGGATGGATGAAATCCGCAAAACAAATAAAGAAAAAAAAGTAGGCTTCCTGTGGGTTCCCTGTGGGAAGCCCATGTGGGCTGTCTAAGTAGGCCCGCTGTGGGTTTCCTGTAATAGATCCACGTGGGCTGCTCAAGAAGGCCCCCTGTGGGTCCCCCGTGGGAAGCCCAGGGCTGTTCAGGTACGCCCGCTGTGGGTCTCCTGTGATAGGTCCACGTGGGCTGCTCAAGTAGGCCCCCTGTGGGTCCCCTATGGGAAACCCATGTGGGCTGTCCAAGTAGGCCCGCTGTGGGTCTCCTGTGATAGGTCCACGTGGGCTGCTCAAGTAGGCCCCCTGTGGGTCCCCTATAAAAAGCCCATGTGGGCTGCCCAAGTAAGTCCGCTGTGGGTCTCTCGTGATAGGTCCACGTGGGATGCTCAAGTAGGCCCCTTGTGGGTCCCCTGTAAGAAGCCCATGAGGGCTGCCCAAATAAGCCCGCTGTGGGTCTCCTGTGATAAGTCCACGTGGGCTGCTCAAGTAGGCCCCCTGTGGGTCCCCTATGGGAAACCCATGTGGGCTGCCCAAGTAGGCCCGCTGTGGGTCTCCTATGATACGTCCACATGGGCTGCTCAAGTAGGTCACCTGTGGGTCCCCTGTAAGAAGCCCATGTGGGCTGCCCAAGTAAGCCCGCTGTGGGTCTCCTGTGATAGGACCACGTGGGCTGCTCAAGTAGGCCGCCTGTGGGTCCCCTGTAAGAAGCCCATGTGGGCTGCCCAAGTAGGCCCGTTGTGGGTCAGCTGGGAGAAGCCCACGTGGGCTGCCCAAGTCGGCCCCCTGTGGGTCCCACGTAGGAAGCTTAGGGACTACAGAAGTAGGCTCCCTGTGGGAACTACGAGTGAAGCACATTTGGGCTGCCCAAGTTGAGGCCGCTTCGACAGAAGCCTAGGTTGGCTTCCCAGGTAGGCCCTCTCTCTATCCCACTAGATGGGGTCATGTGGGCTGCCCAAGGAGGCCCCCGTGGTTACCGCGAGGGCAACCCATGTGGGCTTCCCCATTAGGCCCCCGTAGGTCCCACGCGGGAAGCCGAGGTGGGCTGCCCATATAGACCTTCTGTGGGTCCCACCAGGGAAGCCCGGTGGGCAGCCCAAGTGGGGCCGACTTGGGCCCGAGTTGCAAACCCGACGTGGGACCCACGTGGGCTGCCCACGTGGGACCCCGTCGGCCCCCCTTTTGGAGCCTGCTTTGTGTAATTTGGGTCCCTAATAGCCGCAGAACTTTAGTTCACAAATGGCAGGCGGAAGTGCCCGATCGTGCCGTCTCATGTCCTGCAAGTGCAGAGTTCCATCGAGGTTCGGACACGTGCAGACAGACTAAAGTTCCCTCGGTGCTCTGACCCCATAAGTGATGACGTCACAATGTGTTGCGAATTCGCTCCAAACAAACTGTTACTAGGAAACAAACTGTTACTAGGATCGTTGTAATGGACAAATGCATATGGGCTCGACGTGAGGTAACATATTGTTTGATGAAAAAGTAAAAAAAAAATGAGGCTCCAATCCACGCTGTGAAGGTGGTTGGACAGCGAAGCTGTGGTATCACCTGCAACAATTGCCCACTGCACTATATACTCTTTTTATGGCGAACGCCACCAAATGGTACTACAGTCTTTGACGTGCCAGATAACTTCCGGTTTATAAATGTAACGAACAAAGGTCACCTTAACACCACTGTTTGAAATGTAGATAAAACGTTTAACCACAAATTCTCCATGTGAGCGCCAAAAGAACGAAGGAGTGCGAGATCTGATAAAATATTTCGAGTATTTTTGTAAACCAACTTGCCTCTTCCAAGATGGAATATTTTACAGCCGAAGGCCCTCGTTAAATCTCTAACTTTTTTGTCCGTGTAGCATTTATGCCTTCTAGCATTGGTGACATAAGCAAGCTCAACAGGCTTGCAAAGACGGTGTGACAGGAATTCGCTTGGGACGCAAGCGGCAGTTCATGTTTGTAAACAGCAAAAGGATCTATGCCAAATGATTGACAAAAGAAAAGTAAATGCACTGTACCAATACTTTTTTTATATATGAAAGACTTCGTATGCTCCCGTTGCCGCGGCAGCTTATGCAACCTCAATCTTTACCGCAAAACGCATGCGGGCAGTGCTACGTGCTTCGCATTGTTAGCGGGGCTAGTGACATCACTACACACTTCGTACTCTGCCGTTGTCGCGGCACCTCATGCAACCGCAATCTTTACCGAGAAAAGCATGCGGGGAGCTCTACGTGCTTATCATAGTTCGCGCGGCCCTTGTAATCTATCTCGTCGTTTTGACACTTGTGGTTTTCTTATTGCAGCAAGTGTCAAAACGACATCATAAATGATAAGTCGTGCGCAAACGGTGATAAGGCGCGCGCGTTTTTTTTTTTTTTTTTGTCTAATCATTAAGATTTTTTTATCGTCTCAGTACCATAAAGCGATGACAAAAACCCGTTATAAAGTTTCACAACTGATTTGGCCTTGGTGGCAGGTGGCACAATGGCTTCGAGGGTTCAGTGGTTCTTTCTGAGGGAGTGTGCGCGACCGCGTTGAATGAGTTTTTTTTTTCTTTTTATTTAGAAATACTGCTAATCTCACATGGAGATTATAGCAGGTGGGATGCAAACATAATGAAACATAATATACAAGGCCAGTTATACTGGCACTCACATCCTCCACCAAACAGTAGCAAAACACAATAAATTACGCTAAACGCGCGACAAACAAATCAAGAGATCCTAATTCCACTGCTTCTCGATGAAGCCAGTTCCACTCCTCCACAATATGGGGAAGAAACGAGTTTTTAACAATTATTACGAGGCATAAATAGAACTATGGATAGACTATATTTTTGTCTCTTAGCCTTGTGAAAAAAGTTTTGTAGTCATGCATATTAAGTTTAAACTGCCCATGAATAATGTGATATAAAGATTTTAATCTGCACACCCAACTTTTTTTTCTGTCATTGACTAGAGGCCAGATCTTTGGACATGACTGTGTACTGATGTCATCCCATAGCTATT
Organism: Ixodes persulcatus; assembly: GCA_013358835.2. NCBI lineage: Eukaryota > Metazoa > Arthropoda > Arachnida > Ixodida > Ixodidae > Ixodes > Ixodes persulcatus. The sequence goes on along the minus strand of JABSTQ010001371.1, from coordinate 64,204 downwards.
AAATATAAACCTAGCAGCTTTGTTTTGAATTCTGTCTAATTTCGCCAAGTTTAACTTAATTTGTAAATGGGGCCCAGATGACGTTACCACATTCTAATATAGGCCGAATAATAGTTTTATAAGCTAGTAATTTCGTTTCAGAGGTGGAGTACTTCAGAGTTTTTTTTTTTTTTAAGAAAGAAGAGCTTACGAAGAGCATTCCAAGTAACGTAATTCATATGCTTATTTAAGCTGAGGCGGTTGGTAATTTAAATCCCCAGATATTTGTATTCTGAAACCTCTACTAGGTTGTGGCTTCCCATGTTATAGTTAAACTGGAGGGGCTTCTTTTTGTGAATAACAGACATAAACACACTTTTTTCGTAACCTATTAACATTTCCCAAGAGCTACACCATTAATTAATCAGACCTAGATCTTGGTGACAATCGACAAAACTTCTATTCTCGGGGTCAACTTTATGAGGGATTTTTGGAAGAAAAGAATTACACCATCTTCCCGAGGGGAACCATGGGGTGATGCGGAGCATCGGGGTGGTGCTGACGCTTGCTTGCGCCAACCCACTAACTGACGGGACTGTTGCTTCCATCACACTTCATCGGAAGAACGGAGTGAAGTGGAGTCAACAGCGGTGAACTGATGTAGCACGAGTAACTTTGAAAGTCTAATCAGACCACACGGTAAGGCGGCGCAAAATGCCCTAACAGCGCTCGCAGGTTTTTTCGTCGAGACCGGGCTGGCCGGTTAGATCTAGGCTGCAACGGACGCGAGCGGTCGGGAAATGCTAGCAGACGACAGCCGCGGAGTTGCGGGGAAAGCTCACCCCACTAGAAAGGCCTGGCCTGGCGCTGCGACCCGCGCGCCGAAAACTTTCCTCCTTTCCCTCCTCCGGGGAAACACGGTTTTGCCTCAGACCCCGCCCCGGTCACGTGATGGGGAACGCGCGCAGCGCGCTACCGCTCACACTTGAAGGAGAGGAGACTAGAGGAGGAGAGTTGCGCATCCGTAGTGGAGTGCGGACTACGACGCCGCGGGACATAGACCCGAGCAAGAGATGCTCCGCATCTAAAAGTGCCCGTACGCAGCTTTGATCGACGCTCGAGGTACGCGAACGCCTTTCCGTTGAGCTCGCTTTCGCAATATTTGAGAAGGTGAAAACACTGTGAAGACGAATCGGCCGAATCAGGCACGACGACGACGTGAAGTGTACCTATCAAGGTTGAAGTGCAGGCCAGCGAACGTTTCAAGGATTTCTGACAGCACGGTTGCTTCAGTGCACATATGTGTGATCAAACGAACTGTTCATAACAAATATAAATTCTCGCGGATGGAAACAGATCGACAAGCGTAAAACAGAAAATAAAGATTTTATCGGAGAACTTGTGCCTTGAAATAAAAGAAAGAATTAGCATGACGGCGGCAGCAGCGCAACGATGCGGCGGCGTGACAGCTGGCTGTAACCCGACAAAGTCACGCTCGGCTCCTTATCTACCACAGTCGACATCTGTGATTCGACCTAGAATGTTCGTTTAGTGAGCCAGGGCGAGACTGATTCGGCATGGTCATTCTGACCTCCTTATGTTTTACAGTCGAGGTAAGAGTAAACTCGAATCTTCTAGAGGAACGGAGAAGAGTTCCTTCAAAGTTATGCGCGCTTGGAGTCTAACTTATAACTGAAGAATCAGTAGGATATTTTTTTTTAGTGTGATGATTACAAGACAGGTACGAAACCCACACCCCTTTTTCAAGCCTGAAAAACGTTGTTTGGGGTCTCAAACCGCTCATGTTAGTGTCAAAATAATTGTTTCTTCATTACATTTGACGTCAACTGCAAAATCAAAGAGGGCCCGACGCTGTTTTGATATCACATTCTAAATATATGCTTTTCTAGCTGTATTTGTATTGAATCTCCATGAGTGGGATGATTTTCGTCAGACAGTATCCCGTATCGTACAGAAATGTAATTCGTTATAAACGTAATTAGTTTTCTTAGATCTGCCATGTACGAAATAAATACAAAATCAAAATCGTATCATTGCGCAAACGATTCAAATTTGCAGACGGCATACTTCAGTCATTCTGTGTCCGTTCGTAATGCGTTCGTCGTCTGCAACAGGCATTTCGAGGTGTCTCGAGGACCGGAAGTTGCCGTCGCAAATATTTCAGAAACAGCTGATACTCGGCAAACTTCTGTCGTGATAAGTCTGAAATCAAGGCTTCCTTTATCTAATATTTTTAGACGTTTAAATTCTACGTCCGAATTTTGACCAATCTTTCTTTCGAAGAGAAATCTAGTCTTATGTAATCGTCCATTACAGCGCCCCTAGCCCTAGGTGGCGTTTCCGCCAGAATGCGGAAAAGCAAAGAACACCCACACCATCGCTTCCAGCATACTATGCCGAACCAGGCAACGAGCACAGCACACCTTAGGGCACTCCTCCCCCTCCAGCGCGCACCCTAGTTCCTATATTTATGTGCGCGCAATGACGAGGACACAAGCACAAGCCTGTTGCCCTGAGCGATGCTTGAATTGCACGAGCGCGCGTGCTTGGCATGCATAGATGCTGAAAGCTCGGAGTTCGTTCTTCTCCACGCACGTAAAAAAAAAAAAAAAAGGTAAAGTGGTTGTTGAAGGGAAAAAAATAAAGAGTTGGAGGTAAATTTTGGCATATTTTTATTCTATCCTACGAATCCGAATATAACAACCACGTGACCGGAACCGTCGCTAGATGCAAAAAAAAAAATCCTTAAAAACTAACCACTGGGTATGACGTCGTTCCCAGTGCTTTCAAGTGCCTTGCGCGCAGGGTTGTAAAGTATCTAGGTACAAGTAACTGGAAATCAGTATCTAGGTGCTTTTGTTGTACCTTAGGTACAAACCTAGGTACTTTCATTTCTCGATATCTGTATCTGTATCTTAGGTACATTTTCCAGTAACTTGTAACTGAGTGAAGTTACTTTTTACAGGTACTTTTCTATTCGCTTCGTCAAAATGGTAGAAATTATAAATCTGAAAGTTTTAACACACTACTATGTGCCGTGATTAACGGTGAGTTGGGTATGACCTGGGATGCACTAACTTGATCGAACAACGTTTTAGCGAACGAAGCCCCGCCCATAACGCTTCATCGAACGACACTTTAGCGAATGGCTGTGTTCATTTGAGCGAACGGTGGATTAGCGATGCCGTTCTAGCGACACCCATTTATCGAATCGCTTCGCAACTCTGTTTGGGGAAAGTAGCGACCTGCTTCCTTCATCTGAAACCGAAACCGAAAAAGATAACGTGTCCTAGAATGCTCATGTCAATGCGGTTTTTCTTATTTCTCACATTGACGCCAATAAAGCATATTTATCGAACTCGTTTTTGTGTGCATCCTTAGTATAAAAAGCTTTACTTCCAATATATTTTGACGAATTTGGGGAAAATAAAGAAAGAAAGTATCTTTAAAGTAACTGTACCTGTGCCTAGGTACATTTTAAGCGAGTACCTAGATACGTACTTAGGTACCTTTTCGTGTGAGTAACTGTAACTGTATCTTAGGTACATTTTTGAAGTAACTTTTACAACCCTGCTTGCGCGTGCTGTTCGTGAGAGCAATCGCGTGCATCTGCAAACCTGTCAACGTTGCCTCCACGTGGTCACTGCACGTGCAGGAGGTGAAATAAATACAATTCGAGTTGCTGTTTTTTTTCAATTATAGTATATTTTTATTCTGTTCTTAAAATACAGTGTATTTAAAGTGAAATGAGGTATACACGGCTTGCACGTGATGTGATCGCATTATGCAGGTATGTATTGTTACTTATATTTGTGAAGAGAAACAAACTGGGCAGTGCGAAGGTACGCCCGCATCAGTAAGACTACCACAGTGGCTGCTGATGTGACATCAGTTCAAGCCATGTGTAGTACACACGGTCATCGCTGCAGAAACGGTGTGTTATGCTGCAGGGGCGGATTTAGAGGGGGGGTCCGGATGTCCTGACCCCCCTCTTGATTTCTGCATGTGTAAAATTTAGGGCGTAAAACGAAGGGGAAGGGGAGGGGGGTTCCTAAACATATGGTACACTGACCAACACCTGACCCCCCCCCCCCCCCCCTCCCCCCTCAGGAAATTCCTGCATCCGCCCCAGGTTATGCATTATATTTTGCTGTCACAGCCAGTCATTTCAATCTATTCAGCGCATTCGGCGGGAGTTGATATCACGAGGCTGCCACAGTATTTGGTGCCCCTGTAGGCTTCCGGTAGTATATTTATTTGTTCTTCAGCAACCCAGAACAATCGGGTAAGAAGATTTTCTTTCGTAGAATTACCTGTAATAGGTTTGTAAGAACCTTCGCTCATTGTAGACAGTAGCGGAATTGACAAAAGGATCCGAAACAAAAATTGACCGCATCTCCACGTGGTGAATGATGTTGCTTAGGGCGAAGCTCTGGTGGTGCTTGTCTGCGTAGACGCCGAGCCGCAGCATGCCGAGCCTTTTCATTCATGTCAGTAGGAGAATGTGTGGTTTTCTTCTTTCTCTTTTTTTAAGCAGACAGATGGGATGGCATCTCAGAACCCCCTACTCTTTTTTTTCTTCTTTTTCTTTGAGCCTTTTCATTCATGTCAGTAGGAGAATGTGTGGTTTTCTTCTTTCTCTTTTTTTAAGCAGACAAATGGGATGGCATCTCAGAACCCCCTACTCTTTTTTTTTCTTCTTTTTCTTTGAGCCTTTTCATTCATGTCAGTAGGAGAATGTGTGGTTTTCTTCTTTCTCTTTTTTTAAGCAGACAGATGGGATGGCATCTCAGAACCCCCTACTCTTTTTTTTTCTTCTTTTTCTTTGAGCCTTTTCATTCATGTCAGTAGGAGAATGTGTGGTTTTCTTCTTTCTCTTTTTTTAAGCAGACAAATGGGATGGCATCTCAGAACCCCCTACTCTTTTTTTTCTTCTTTTTCTTTGAGCCTTTTCATTCATGTCAGTAGGAGAATGTGTGGTTTTCTTCTTTCTCTTTTTTTAAGCAGACAAATGGGATGGCATCTCAGAACCCCCTACTATTTTTTTTTCTTCTTTTTCTTTGAGCCTTTTCATTCATGTCAGTAGGAGAATGTGTGGTTTTCTTCTTTCTCTTTGTTTAAGCAGACAGATGGGATGGCATCTCAGAACCCCCTACTCTTTTTTTTTCTTCTTTTTCTTTGAGCCTTTTCATTCATGTCAGTAGGAGAATGTGTGGTTTTCTTCTTTCTCTTTTTTTAAGCAGACAAATGGGCTGGCATCTCAGAACCCCCTACTCTTTTTTTTCTTCTTTTTCTTTGAGCCTTTTCATTCATGTCAGTAGGAGAATGTGTGGTTTTCTTCTTTCTCTTTGTTTAAGCAGACAGATGGGATGGCATCTCAGAACCCCCTACTCTTTTTTTTTTCTTTTTCTTTGAGCCTTTTCATTCATGTCAGTAGGAGAATGTGTGGTTTTCTTCTTTCCCTTTTTTTAAGCAGACAAATGGGATGGCATCTCAAAACCCCCTACTCTTTTTTTTCTTCTTTTTCTTTGAGCCTTTTCATTCATGTCAGTAGGAGAATGTGTGGTTTTCTTCTTTCTCTTTTTTAAGCAGACAGATGGGATGGCATCTCAGAACCCCCTACTCTTTTTTTTCTTCTTTTTCTTTGAGCCTTTTCATTCATGTCAGTAGGAGAATGTGTGGTTTTCTTCTTTCTCTTTTTTTAAGCAGACAAATGGGATGGCATCTCAGAACCCCCTACTCTTTTTTTTTCTTCTTTTTCTTTGAGCCTTTTCATTCATGTCAGTAGGAGAATGTGTGGTTTTCTTCTTTCTCTTTTTTTAAGCAGACAGATGGGATGGCATCTCAGAACCCCCTACTCTTTTTTTTTCTTCTTTTTCTTTGAGCCTTTTCATTCATGTCAGTAGGAGAATGTGTGGTTTTCTTCTTTCTCTTTTTTTAAGCAGACAGATGGGATGGCATCTCAGAACCCCCTACTCTTTTTTTTTCTTCTTGTTCTTTGAGCCTTTTCATTCATGTCAGTTGGAGAATGTGTGGTTTTCTTCTTTCTCTTTTTTTAAGCAGACAGATGGGATGGCATCTCAGAACCCCCTACTCTTTTTTTCTTCTTCTTGTTCTTTGAGCCTTTTCATTCATGTCAGTAGGAGAATGTGTGGTTTTCTTCTTTCTCTTTTTTTAAGCAGACAGATGGGATGGCATCTCAGAACCCCCTACTCTTTTTTTCTTCTTCTTGTTCTTTGAGCCTTTTCATTCATGTCAGTAGGAGAATGTGTAGTTTTCTTCTTTTTCTTTTTTTTTTCTTCTTTTTATTTTTTCATAATTTTTTTCATCTTTTTTTTTTCCAATTTTTTTTTGCCCTAAACGAGCACGTGAGCATGTGCTCACGTGCTCGTGAGCACGTGATCTCACGAGCAGAAGCACGAGCACCCGACGCCGGCCTACGGCGGACAACGGACGGCGGACGGACATGGCCAGCCCCTAAGGAGCTTCGCCCCTAAAAGAAAATAAGAGGAAAACCGGAAGCGCGCAGGGATCTGCCGATAGCGGGCGATAGTGAGCTTGTTTGCAAACAAACACCGCTGAATAAGGTTTGCCTGACTGCCGTCCCCGTGCGAGATAAACCGAGGCTGAGGGAAGACACGGGACAGCAGTTCATGCCGCGATACATCAAGGCACGAGTCTCGCGACAAATCATCAACTGGCAAGTCGACCATTGTTCAACTATTTCAGATAAAAACAAAACAGCGCAAGACAAGGACGAAGTAGAAGGAACAACAGGACACAGCGCTGTGCAGAAGGACAGCATGCGGGAGCGGCAAATCGTGCCCGCTATAAGCGTTACCAGGACGCACGGGTCCAAACTCAAACATTGAAAAGAGCCCGATGTATAAGAAATATAGTTGATTAACGTGGATGTTTGGGCAAAAAACCAACTAGCCCAAACATCCACGTTAATCAACTATTTCAGCCAAACGGGCTCTACTGACTGTAGCCGTATCACGTAAATATTTGTAAATAAAGTACAGATAGTATTAAAACTGTACCCAACGCATCTTCCTACAGACTCTTCTTCTCGGCAAATGTATGCAGCAGAGACAACCCTACGCGGAGCGGAAATTCGTCTGCTTCTTGCGCAGGGGTTGCGGCGACGTCAGAACGGCACCAAACTCTTATTGGCCGATTAAGAAAAAAAAAAAAAAAAGGAAGAAAGACAAATAGTGGGTAGAACTGGAGGCACCTAACATCGACGTCTAACCACATTCCTTTCAATCCAAGCCAATCATGATTGAGATCGGCGTCGTTCTGACGCCACCGCAACTTCTGCGCAAGAAGCAGACGACTTGCTCTCCGCACGCTCCGTTCCACACGAAGACTGTGCGCAGCCGACGCTACAACCTGATGCAGTCAAACGAGTCAGCGCCAAAAGTGCTTGGTCACGGTGCTCGTCGTCTTTCTGCGTTTGCTATCCCCGGTTGAACCAATCACTCACACACACAAAAAAAGGAGCAGGATCACGGCGTATTTGGTGTGCGTGATTGGTTTAGTCGGTGATAACAAACGGACAAAAACGACGAGCGAAGTGACGATGCACTTTTGATGCTGCTTGATTGCCTCCGTCTGATCGTAGCGCCGGCTGCGCATAGAATATCTGCACCCAGCATCAACATTAAAAAAAAAGTTCGATACATGAGCAGTTAGGGTACTCCTTCAAAGCGCATTTTATAATACTTTTTTAGTTGTAAAATACGCAGCGAATCACTATCGATCGGCGCTCATCCATGGGTGCGTTTCTCTATCACCAGATGTTCCAAGAAAGAACACGCGATATGCTTATGTGCGAACGGAAGCTCAACGCCTTTCGCCTTCGAGCCAACAGATGCTCTGGTTCCCTGGTGCTATCGAACCCTGCTGACGTAAGCCGTATCCGTATATAAGACGGGAAAAGGTGCGTAGCACCAGCGTTCACTGCTCCGTCACCCACCTCCGGTAAGTCCTTCTCGATTGAATTGGCATGCGATGAGATGCTGTCACGCGCTCTCCCAAAAAGGGCAGTCTTTTTTGTGTGTCTGTGTGTGTTTGTTTCGCGTTGAAAAGCTGTTGGTTTCTTCTGACGAAATGGGATTCGAGGTATTTCGTGAAAAATAAAAGGGCAGAACTATAAGTTTCGCTTTAACCTAACCCAGTTTTTCCGGACTCCCTCCATATGTATTATTTCAATATACATGCGTGGAACCACGCAGATCGACGCGCGTGTGACGCAAACATTCACTGGTGCACGCTCGAAGAATCAACTTCCCACGAAAGTAACCTACGAAAAAAGGAACGTTTTACTCAACTTCCTAGAAACTTTCCGGTTAGCCGTTTCAAATATTGAAGTCCTTTTCCGCGTCCGCCGTCCTCGACGATATTTGAAGAGCCCGAAGAGGTTGGAATCATCAGATCGCCAATGAACAGATACAGCGGTTATTTTTCTAGCGTAGTCGTTAGTGGCTAGCAGAGAGAATCCGAAGGAAGCTGGCGTCTCTGATGACCTACACAGGCACCAGCGCTGCAGCTTAGCCTCCGCTCCAGAGGTTCAGGGACGTCCGGGGCCCCCTGCAGTGCAGGCCACGGAAATAAGGCCCTTATATGAGCCTGGAACGGGTATGCTGCCCCGAACTCTCAGACATGTCTAAAGTGCCTCCCTATGTGTCCAAGGGTCGAGTACCAAGAGATGATAAAATCGCGTTCTTCCCATTTCTTCCCTCGCCCCCTTCCTCACAAAGGGAAGAAACGATGCGAGCACTACTTTCGTTGACGATTGGGTAAGACACGAAAATAGGAACCACCGGCGCAACAAATGCCGTAGAGAATTAACCAGCCCCACAACCATATTTCAGGGTCACTCTAAAAAGCGATTCTCTATCACCCTACCGAGGCCCCGCTTCATAGCCTCTTTCGTAATTGGCAACTATGCCGGATGTTACATTTTAATTCGAACCGATTTATTAGAAGAAAAAAAAAACGTAAAAGATGCACTAATGCAGTTTGGGCAGATGAGTTATACGGCCAGGGGACATTATGTGGGCGGCTAATTTTTACAATTAGTCGGATAATTCACTAAACTTCCTAAATTAACTTTTTAATTAGTAAAAATAATTCTATGGTTTCAGTTTGAAACATGCTGAACATAATCGAAAACCACTGTATCAGTCAATTTTAGAATGACTTGAAGCTCGTGGGAAATTCGGGGGCGCACCAAACTTGCCACTCGTGCAGCAGGCGCAAAGCTAGCAGTGGTAAAACGCAGATGATTAGATTATCATCGGGTTCCGCCACTAGCTGCCAACACACCGAAAGTGTTGGCCACACTCGGCGCGGCCAAACGAGGGCTTGTTTTTAAACAGCGCGTTAGCCTATAGTGCCATTTTCTGATCTTGTCTGTGTGACTTGGTCTATTCTTCATTACCAAACCGGGAAGACATCCAAACCAAAATCAATTGACTTCGAGACTTGTTTTGCCTAAAGTAACTGTAAGTGCTCAGGATGTTTACCGAGCACTATACGTGTGCTCAAATGTCCCTCTCTCATCGTAGCCGATCAATTCCCTATCAGAACAACGGTTTTTCAATATTGGATTTGTTTTTGTGACCTTCTCTTTGTCGAGTTACGAACTTTCTTTCCTTATCTATATTTATTTCGCCATTATTCTGCAGTAGCCATGTGGAAGATCCTGACGGTGTTCTGCGTTGTCGCATTTGCGACCGCTGCCGGAGGTAACAAAAATTATATTACTTTCCATAAAAATGTATGTGCAACTGTGCGCTCAAGTTGTTAGGTCACTTTCGTCATAATAATCACACATTTATGTTTCTCATAAATTGTAAAACGCGTTGCTGTTTTGCCACAATTGTTTTAACTGCATAAATCTCGTGAGGGGTGGCACTCTCGAGTCGTGGCTGAACCGAGCTGTCATGTCGCGTAAGTGACAAAGGGTCAATTCGCCAATTTGTTTAAAAAGGCGAAGTACTATTTAAATTATTCTTATTAAGTTATTATTAGCACAGAGTGCTCTAAGCACGAATACTGCAAGTGGCGACGGCCAGCAAAGGCAGCTGAATTCCCGGATCAATTTCAGATCATGAAATACAAATAACCAATGTCACAAATGCTGAACACCACGTAGATTAAACTAAAATCATTGGATCCAGTGAAAGTAGCGCCAAGCTCCACGTATAGTCGCCATTTTGGTTCATGGAAGGAGCATGCAGTTTATCTTTGACCTCTTCATTTTTGGTGAGCAAATTTAAATTCCCAGTGACAGGTTGCTCCATAAAAACATTTCGGTATATCGAGATTTCGCTATCCACACACCGGCGATACAAGCGCAAATCTTCTCTCCGCCACCACATTTGGCGTCGGTGCTTGGCGGTATTGAAAAATGCTTTTCCTATCTTGAAGGACGCAAGAAAAACAATATCATCATAAAAGATTTGTGGAAATAAGCATAATTATAATTTGATTGGATACTCAGTGCCAAAGATATTCATATTGGAGAGGAACGCCTTCAGTACGATGAAGCTCCATAGGGATCTAGGCGCGACTGGCCACGGCAGCAAAAACCTGTCAGTCGATCACCTTGCGAGGTTTCGGTCGTCTGTATGTTAATATCTGTTTGTGTCGGGCTAGGAGGCAAGGGGGGCTATGGCTGGTTTTCTATAGCGTCTAATAATTTGACGAGCCCTACACGAAAAGCGTGTTTTTTTGCCATCCCGCGCCCGGGTTTTTGTTTTTATCCGTAACATAGGTCTAAATTATCAAACTGCCAATAATAAGATGCAGTGCGGAAAAGCAACATTATTTTTTCGACTGTGTCCAATAACTTTGCCTTTTGCAATCCTTTATAGGTGGAAATGCACTTCACCAACCCTTATAAAGCACATTTCGTATTAATTTTAGCAGAAGAAAGGCAACATCCTTGTAATCTTTTTCTCTTGTGGGGTAGTCCTTGTTCAAATGATTGCCTTTCAAGTGTAGGGTATACGGTGGAGCAGTCAACACCACTGAATCACTTGTGTTATGGATGCTGTGGCGAAGTGGCGAGCGCGTGTTTCCTTGTACGGGGAAACACACGCTCGCCTAAAATTAATGTCTAGAATATATTTTTTTTATAAAAAAAACAACAACAACAAAACTGACCTATTGTTGTTAGAAAGTGGATAGAAACGTTGTTAGAATCGCTCTCTCTATTATATGGGCCTAGAAGCTGAGGGAGAGGAGGAGACGAGAGGCGACGTCCGAACGCCGAGCTCTGCTTCGAACGATTAGTGGGTAGACTCAAAGCCTTTGTCTCTACTGCACTCGTCGAACGCATTAGAACGCCGGCGTCCGGTGTTTGGTTTTCGCGTTCGAACGCAGTCGACGAGGGCAATGCAGACGAAGGCAGCCTTTGTCTCCACTGCACTCGTCGAACACGTTCGAATGCGAAACCCAAACACCGGATGCCGGCGTTCTGCGTTCTATCGCGTTCGACGGGTGCAGTGGACACAAAAGCAGCTAGTTTTCGGTCTACCCACTAATCATTCCAACCAGAGCTCGGAATTCTGACCTCCCCGCGCGCTCTCGTCTCCTCCCCTCCCTCAGTTTCATGGGCGAATACAGTTTCTATCCAATCTCTATTTTCTATAGAAAGTCTACAGAAGAAAAAAAACGGACAAAAAGCTATAGACAGGGAGAAAAAAAGTTGACACACTTTGTTTAGAATGTGTATAGCCTCTGTACACTATTTCCTATAAAAGTTCTGTAGAAACTGGATACATATTTTTGCGAGGGTTTAGACATATGGTTTAGATGAAACAAGGACGCTGTTTTCCTCGCTCCGCATGAATGATGAAGCGAACGCTATTATAGTCAGTGAGAAGTTAAGAACCCAGCGGCCTCGAGCGCGAACTTTCTGCCTTTGCAGAAAGTTCGCAGAAGACACCTGGTCGCACGCGCAAAACCCAGCGGAAGGCAATGAATGCGAGTTGGAGGGGCAGAGCTTCGGTTCTTAACCTATCAGCGACAGTAGGTGAAGCACGCATTCGGCGTCTGGGGAATCTACGCGACGAGTGTTTCCTCGCATGGTGTAAAGTGAGATCCACTGTGGTTCTACATACGGAGACACGTGCTCGCTCACCTGCAGATGATCTGTCGGAGGGGGAGCTGGGTATCTACATGAAGCAGACAAATGACATCTTCGACCAGATTCTCGACAGCGTCAGCCGGTCTGAGGAGCTGGACCCGTTCCAGCTGCCGGAAATGGTGTCCAGCTTTGAGCGGAAGATCTTGTTTCGTTTCCACGGCGAAGCCCGGATCTACAATGGCACTGTCACGGGGCTGTCGACCATGCACAGGACGGGAGACAGCCACCTCAAGATGGACGAGTCGAACCTCGAAGTGCTCGCCGACGTCGGCGTCGGAGCTCTGGACGTCAACTGCAAGGCTCACGTGAAGTTCATGGGCAGGGGCCCCACAGTTAACATCGCCGTGCGTATTGCCTACGCACGGATCCTGCTGGAGGCCTTCCAGTAAGCGGACTCTACACTCCTGCCGTATGCGCATCCGTCAAGACTCACGAGCGAGGCCCGCCGCGAGGGTAGACAGTAGCTATGCATGACGTCATCGTTATTCGCGTGCCACCGCTTCTTCGCGTGCACGCGTTTTATATCATTTATGGCGGAAAGAAGCGACGGTTTTTCAGCCGCCGCGCTTGTGGCCGCTTGGCCGAATACATTTTAGTCTCCAAGATTTTATAAACATTCTAGGTTGTTCACAAAATCAGCTTATATGTTATAACTAGGCCGTAGATTTTCCAATGTTTCTTTATAGACCTTTTTGTGTACTCTGGTCCTCAACCACATAATAGGGGTATCCGGTATGGGTAGGCCTCCGTGTTTTCGGATAAATCCGAAAAACTCCGAAAAACACCAGCCGGTAAAATTTTTGTCAATTCAGATTTATCCGATAAACTCCGAATTGTTCTGTGCCCATGCCACCCCACCCCCCCCCCCCCCCCCTCCCCCACAAAAAAAAAAAAAGTATGTTTTTTTTTACAATCTGAGCAGTGCTGGATCAATAATCCTGGGAAAATGACACCATAATTATCTTTCGAGCCTCGGACCGTTGCCAAAAGGGGGTCTTACGGCTTGTCTCGTCAATGTTGGTTCAGGGAAACAGGTCATCGTACCATTCGTGTCCCGACAAAAGCCACTCTTGGTTTCCAGCTTGGGCCATGGGATTTGGGATTTAGAGAAAGGAGAGGGTATGTTTGTGGGGGGGGGGGGGGGGGGGGGGAGTGTAACAGTGAAAGCTATGGACCATAGAGATTGTAGGAAAGAGGGGCAGTTGAAACTTCTGTATTACATCCTTAACCACTCCACCTCGCGCGGCCGCGGGATAGATTGATGGGATGACTACGAGCTTCCTTACGGCTACCTCCGGCAGTTTATTGATTTTAAGGTACGTTTATTGAAGCCACACTTGTGTGCGACTTTTGTCGTAAGTCAAATAAGTATTGCCAATGACACCAACGCCTAATTAACTGAAGAGATCTTATTTGATACAAGCGCGTTTTATTTTTTATCTGGCATACGTTTGCATCTGGTTATTATGTATTATTTTTAATAGGAAACACTGCGAAATTAATCTCTGAATTTCGGAGAATTGGGGATTTATGAAAAATAAACTCCGATAAACACCGAATTTTTGCTAAAAAATAAACTCCGAAAAACACCCTCCGAATTTCACGAAAAATAAACTCCGAAAACACGGAGCCCTAGGTATGGGCGACGAAAAAATAATAAAGTGTTTATACCTGTAAATAGTGAAAAAATAGAGGGGAGGCAAAACGAGAATGTGTGACGGTACGCTTATATTCTAAATGTCTTCTATTGGCGTGGCGATGGCAAAACAATATTTTCACCCATACTGGAAGTGACGACAATTCAAGATGGCGGCGCCCTTCTGAAAAGGGTCTAAAGGAAAATCGACGGATGTTTTTCGGTGTTTATTTTTTTCCCAGAGGTTGGTGTATTTCGACGAATTGTTTGGTATGGACGCTAAAAACGAGAATTATCGGTGAAAAAACTAATGAAGAACTAGGAGTTCATATGTATTTTACAGTTTGTACACGCGTCCTTATAACGCCTTGCGTTTATCATAATGCGACTGTCCTTGCAAACAACGGGCAATGAGTCCGAAAACGGGCCAAAGTTCCGGTACTATCATTCAGAGACTTTGGTGTTTCTTTTTGTGCGTGTATTTTGCTACCCTTCTACTACGTGTGATGGCAAAAACTAAATTATTCTCAAGAAAACTGTTTCAGCCACGAGGAAAGAAAGTTGTTCATGCTTCGTTCGCAAAATTCAACCGCTAACGACCATCAATGTAGTTTTGAGCATTATCGACTAGCTCTGATATGAACAGAACAAAGATATTGTGACAATCCGTGGTGACCGACTCACAGATCTTGCTCTTATGCAGTCGTGGCGGCAACGCGTTCAAATAACAGCGCGTTACCTTTTTTCGGTAGCGCGAAACGTACTTGTTACCTTTTCAAAACAGTAACGAGTCAACGTACTTACGTTACTTATTTCGAGTAACGGGTAACGGGTTTACGTTACTCGTCACATATTCTTCCCAAGACTTACAAAATTACACTTTGATTTTTTTTCGTGTTTCTGGGCGCCAAGCCATGTGAATTTTTCAGGGGTTTTTTTTTTGCGTTTTTCTTTGCGTTTTGTCTTGTTAGTATTCAGGTGAAACCGTAAAAAAATAACGTGATTTTCTCAGTTTCTGCATGGACATCATATTTCCTTAAATAAGGCGCCTATGCAAACCTGTAACGTCAAAACACTAAAACGTGTTAATTGATCATTTAAAAAGTAGCGCAAAAGTAACGTGCGTTAGTTTTTATCGATAACGGTAGCGTTAACGGGTTCCTTTTATTTTGAGGTAACGTAGGGCGGTAACGCGCGTTCCTTTGATTTGCAAGTAACGTGTAACGTATTTCGTTACTTTTTTTCAGTAACGCCTGCAACACTCTTCTTATGCCACTGTCCTTCAAGGTCAATGATTCCATTTATTCGGGATTGTCAGGGTGCTTGATTCTACGTGATAGTACGTTCCCGCTAAAGTCTAGAGGTTCCGACGCAAACTGTCCTTGCTTAGAGCAAACATTTCCAGAAATTTGTTTTAAATTTTAACCGATTTTGTATTTTTGACACCGACGGATGTTTATCGGTGTTTTTAGGTTAAAACGGAGAGTCTACAGATAACGAAAGATGCCGCCACTGCCGAAAGATATGCCATCGCATTTCAGATGTGTTTTCTTGATCTATATCCATGGGCGTCCAGTCAATACGTCTACCAACTTTCCTCTACGCCTTCCATCGTGACTCAAAGTCCTCATCTTGCTTCCAGGCCGCAAGGTGGAGAGATGACCCTGAAGCAGTTCAAACTGCAACAACTTGATGGCTTCAAGCTGAAGATGACGGGTCTCGGACCCCTGACCTACCTCTTAACTTACTTTGTTCGCGTTTTCACGAAACTGTTCAAGAACAAGGTGAAGAACATCGTGGAAAGTCGGCTGGCCAAAATGGTCGCGAACAAACTGAAGGGGATTAAACTGGGAGTGTAATAAAAGCTCGATGACTACGTTTCGTTTCTCACCATACTCTCTAAGGGCCCGTTCACACAGTGCCGTTGGCTAACGTTGTGTTATATTCCCGGTGCTTACGTCTGCTTACGTCGAGAGTCATCGGGGCATCCGTGCTTCGCATGAAGAGTGGCAAGCAACTGAAGGAGTAGCTTGGCGCGCGACTTACGAAGCACGGAAAGGGAAAGGGAAACGGTGTCATGCCGTTTGGTTCAAAAACAATTCCCCAGCCTGACACTGCACTGTGTGTTCGGGCATTGTCGTGATGGAACCACCACTCCCCCCTTTCCCTACAAATCGGAGCATTTGTGCCTCGTTGAGTTTTGCAAGCGTCGCAAAATTCCAAGGTAAACCACATGATTATCAAATTCCCCAGGAGAAACAAACTCGGAGTGAAGAATGCCCCTTAAACAAGTTAAAAGAAAAGCAAATCAGCATCGTCTTGACATTTGACTTGTCCTAACTCGCTTTTTTTGCGTCGTATCGAACGTGAACTCTTCCATTGACTTGACTGTTGCTTTGACTCATGGTCGTATACGTAGCTCCAGCTTTCGTCACCTGTAATGACTTTTGAATAAAAGCTTAGGTCAATTTCCGGATGTTCTTTCACCTGTTGACAAGCTTTCAGTAGGAAATGTCTCTGATCGGCATGAGCAAACAAGGCTCAAATTTTGCTGAAACTCTCTTCATGGTAATATTTTCGGTCAAAATGCGTTGACACAAACTCCAGGGCACTCTTTTGGTCTTTGGTCTTTGACGTTCTGCCAAGACAAAATCCCAAATGTTCTCGATTTTTTTATTAGTTGAGTAGGTTGAGGGTCGCCTTGAACGAGGTTTGTCGTCAATCAATAATTTACCGGCCTTGAAGCGAGAAATTCACTCGTAGTCTTGCGGTCTTTTCATCGCACATTCTTTGTAAGCTGTCTAAAGCATTAAGAGGGTTTCCGCCGTCGCTTTCCTTCAAAGAAAACAAAATTTCACGGCCGCACGCTGTTCCTTCAAGGCAGGCATTGCGAAGAACGAGGAATGATTTTGAACCGCTCGCAAAAACGACGCCGGTCGGCAAACTGTCTCGGAAGGGGTGGCACAAAGACCTGCTAGCGGCGGAAACTGGTACTACGAACGGCCCCGTCCTCTCAAAATTCAGTCCGGTTACTTTTGGGTCCCCCCTCTTATATTTTTTGAGTCAAATGCCGCTAACATTGATTGTTTTTATTGTGGCAGCATTTTCGTTCATAATAAAAACTTCGTGATTTCAGCGGAACCGACACTATTAAAGACATTATGAAAGAATTTACATTTTTTATTGAATGAAATTTGGGGGAAACTAAGGACCGGACGAGGCACAATGTTTAATGCAAACTGACACCAATAATACTTTCCCGTCAAGCTAGACTTAATTATGCTGCGACGCCGCAATAAAAAAAAATGTTTAATACAAAACTTTATAAAAGTGTACCCTTTTCGGTGCGAGGTTCAAGTTAGGATTAAACATTTTATACGCGCATCTACATTACCTATAACTGCTCTAAGCTGCCCTGGAGATAATCTTTGAAAGCCTCCAACAAAATGGCAGCCGCATGATCAACTCTAAAAACAAGCTTCTTGCATTTAATTTCTAATTTAAAGAAAAACGTACTTATATCATCTGATCTTCTTCAAGAATATCTGGCTGTTTTCATCTCATACAGGCACGGGTTCGGGGTAGAATATTTGATTTTGACAAACAAAATATATGTTTCGGGAGCTTTCTTGCAACGAAACAGAGTGCAAATAACAAGGTTGGCGGATTTTTTTTTTTTTTTTTTTTTTTCAAATTGTAGACATTTGGAGCTGCCAATACGAAAAATGGAGTATTTTCAACCTGTTTGCACGCATGTTTGACATCTCGATCTTGAGTCAGTTCACAAATTACTGCACTGGGACTCTTGAAAGGAATCTATGTTTTATAATAATCTTAGAAAACAAAAATGGAATAGTTCCACTAGGGTAAATATGAGCTACTTGGTAATCATCAGCATCAAATTCAGCCCACAGGATGAGGACAGGAAGCGGACACAAACACGGCGCTTCAGATTCAGCGCCGTGTTTGTGTCCCTTTCTTGTCCTCGTTTATTTTTTTTTTCCGCCGAATTTGCCGATTAGTGTTTTTTCAATGCATTTGATCAAAGTTCGGAAAGTTCTTACGTCTGACATTTTTCAGATATTTTAATGACCTTGATATCATTGAAAAGCTCAAACTTAGCTCTTTTTGTTGCATGCACATTCAGTATTATATGTAAAAAATAAAATATGTTACATACACTCGAATCAACGAACGTTTAAAAAATCTAGCGAATTCCAAATCGATTTTCTCAAATATCCAATTTTTATTTGCTTCATTCTTTATCAGTAGCAAGGCGTGATAGTGTTTTATTTAAAAAAGCATAATATTCACGTTTTGTTTTTTATAACCGGATATAAAGCTCGAGCTTTGTCAGATCTGCGTTCTAAAACGGCAAGCTTTGCAGCAGAAACTAAAATGTACTCCGAATTACGCACAATTTCAGTTATTTGTGAGCCTACGTACAGGTTTCAAGTTAAGCATTAATCTTAGGTAAATATTCATATCGAAGCCAAAATATTGGCAAAAATAGTACCCGTCCGAGGACTCGGTCAGTAACGCACAGCAAATCGGGTGTATTGGAGCGAGACTTTCGGCTGGCATTCGTGCCCAATCAGCGAGGAGACAATCGCTGCCTCAGCGATCGGCTGGCAGTCGGTGTTTTGTTTTTCGTTCAAAGAGTGCAAACCCAACACTATTAGGGGCCAGCAGACCTGTACGTTAAGCTTTGCCAGAAACGCGTGTTACAATTTGCGGCAACAAAGTGACGACCTACGTACACCCCAGTGATACACGCGTGACGAAATGTCCCTGCAGCGTGCAATTCGCGTAACCAGTGTCAATGAAACGTTCGTGTCGACGAAGCGTGTGTCTATGAAACGTTGTGCACGAAACTTAATTTCACGAAACGAGTTTCGACGAAACGATAGGGGCCCCCGGGTGACCCGAGCAGCCCGTGACGTGAGCCGGCTCGGCCGTACGCAGATATCGTGGGAATAAAGCAGTTCGCACTCAGCAACCGACTGGAGTGAACTCCCTCACGATACGGGCCGAGACGTCCAACATAACAAACACTTTTATTCCGGTACTTTAATGAAGTGGCTCCCGCAAAACGAAACTGTACAATGAAGTACCCTGTTGTTTTTGTTTTTTTTTAGATAACGTTGAGCACACAACGTTATCTGAACGTTATCTGAAACGCTCAGATACCGTTTCAAATAACATGAAGCAGGCAACTCTGAACGCGAAAGCTCGCGCTTCTTTGTGACCGTTTTGCGAGAACAGGCGGATACTACTGATAAACGGCCAGTGAAAACGAAACTATACTCAACTTGCTGGCTGGATGTGCAACCCGATAATCTACACTGTGAAAAATGTGTAATATAACAGGAAATATCCGGGAAAATGCGGTCAAAATAAAAAAAATAGTTCTCTTAAATTAAAATACAGACGAGCTCACCGCTTAAAAAACAGGGCTTATGTTATTCGTCAAGGACACAAGTTTTTGGTAAATAAACAGTCTAAATATACTTGTATTATCGGTAAAAAATCACAGGGTTGTATTACACTAAAAACATCGTTTGTATATATTATAAACGCTCTAGAAAACGTTCCGTTATCTGTAAAAAACAAAACAAGAGCTTCTGTTCCCACAACCCAAACATTTTTGGATCATCATTAAATCAGTGACCGAAGTCATAGCTACAATACATTATTTTATTGAGCAACGTTTTTCCGCAATCGCAATTCATGGTATAGTAGTATCGTGCTGGAATCAAACGCGAACGGCAGAGTGCGTGGCCGCTGCGCCTTCTGGAGGCCAGTGTAAACTGATAAAACAGAGGGTTGGAGAGTAGGGCGCTGCGAGGGTGTGCGTACTGATCTCTATTGTGGTATGCTGGATCGCGGATCGTGGCTTGTCTTGCTATTAGCCCCGAGAAGTTTGCGCGGCGCCCCTTTACGGCGAACCGGGCTGACGTCACGGCGAGGAGAGAATTTTTCCCCGACTCGCCCCGCTCGCCCTGTGGGGGCTGTGACGACGCTAGCTGTCGGCGTGCTCGTTTCTATTTAATTTGTTTTGCGTGTTTTTCGTAAGTAGTGTAAATTCTTTTATGTGGCTTTATTGAGGTATGGCCTGTAGCTACAGGCCTGAGCTACACGGCAGGCAACGCATGAATCACTGCTGGCATATGAAAATAAAGAAATATGGCCACAATTGCAGGAGCATCACTATAGATTTACATCTCACACAATAAATGCTGCTGGTGGTCTGAATAAATTGGCAGGTTATGTATACTATTTTTTGTATATTTTTTTAAACGAGATCGCCGAAGCAGAAAAGCTGCATGCTGCTTGAGCAACATGCTGAATACAGTCTGGGCCATGGAGAGAGAACCACAGGTAAGACAGCCCAAGTGCAGGGGCAAAGTAAAAAAACAAGGAACATTTATTTATATACATTGCTTTCATTTGACCTTTGCTGGATTCGGATAGTATTTCAATAAACTACACGGGTGGTATCTGTGGACTTGTTTATATCAACCCTCAAGTAATGTATAACAAACGTAAGCGGAGGTGTCTAGCTCGTTATTAGTCCCTTAAGCCCTAAAATTAAGATTTTACCTAAGTCAAATTGTCCTGAGGCTAAAATACCAAAAGCTTTTCTCACACAGACTGTCACCCTTCACAGGATCTACATTTTCTGCTACTGTTAATACTACTGTTAATAATAATAATACTGTTAATACTACAAAAGAAATTGAGGCGAAAGTTGTGTCCGCTCTAACCGATATCGCCCAACTTAAGCGGCAAACTGATGACGCTGAGAGCCGTTCGCGGCGATCTAACTTACTGTTCTTCGGCCTGAAGGACGCTGCGAGGGAAACATGGGCGGAGTCCGAAAGGCTGATTCTTGAAGTCTGTAACGAGAAACCTGGTATAAGGGTTGACCCAGAAACAATTGAGCGGGCCCATCGGATTGGGAGATTTAATCCTTCTAAAAACAGGCCAATTGTTGTGAAGTTTTCTTTTTTCAAGCAGAAGGAGGCTGTTATAAGGTCGTGTTACAAACTAAAAGATACAGGTGTTTCGGTCAGTGAAGACTATGCTAAAAATGTACAATTCGCGAGGAAGAAGCTCTTGGAATTTGCCCGTACTCAAGGTAGTCCTTTTAAACTCCGGTTCGACAAACTGGTTATTGGTGATAAGCAATTTCATTTTAATTATGCCACAAGCCATGTTTACGAAGCTGCCACATAACTAACTAGACGTAGTGGGAACAGACCTGCTGCCTCGGAATTAGGGGAAGTTTTATCTGGTGAAGCACGTTGCTGCACTTCCTTTCCAAATAACTTTTCTGTTCTTTTCACTAACATAAGAAGCGTCATTCACAACCGAGACGATTTGTCATCAATTGTTGACGCGTCATCTAGTGATATTGTTGTTTTAACAGAAACTTGGCTTTCGAGCGGTGTTCGTGACAGCGAGATTTTTCATTGTTCCAAGGGGTATAGGTTTTTTAGGCATAATAGGAGTGATAGGCGGGGTGGCGGGGTTTTAATCGCAGTAAACGATAGTATGGAATGTTTTCATGTCGATATTGTCACCCCACTTGAACTTGTTTGTGTGCGTTTGCGATGCCTGCACAGATATATTATCATGTGTGTCTGCTACCGCCCCCTAATGCCCCTGCAAATTTTACTTCTGATCTGTATGACGCGCTGAACGTTATCTCTTCTAGATTTCCTCGTGCCCCTTTGTTATTACTAGGCGATTTTAACCTTCCGCTAATTGATTGGTCCGGAGCGTTCCCGATTGCATCTGGGGGCTCTTCCGACTACACCGAGTTCTTGAACCTCTGTGCCGATTTTTCCTTCTCACAACTTGTCACCGAACCCACCCGAGTTACCAGTACAACGGCCAATATATTAGACCTTATTCTATCTACTGACCCAGACCTTGTCTCATCCATAACTTACTTACCGGGAATTAGCGATCACTCGATTTTGCACTTTTATTTGCAACTTCCAGCTTATTTTGAAAAGAAAACCACGAAACATTTTCTCGATTATGATAAAGCTAACTTCGATACCATTAATAGCGAACTAGCTGCTTTTCTCGATGAGTTCCTTTTTAATTTCTCACACCGCACAGTTGATACCAATTGGAATATGTTTAAAACCAAAGTAAGCTCTTTAATTACCTCTTTTATCCCATGTAGGCCTATCATTTCTAACCACTTATCGCCCTGGTTCAACAGATCTGTTAAGCGTCTTTCTAATAAAAAGAAACGTCTTTTCCGGACTGCCAAGCTTACTGGACTTCCTGAACGATGGGAAGCTTATAACGCAGCAGCTTGTTCCTATAAGACCGCTATCGCGGAGGCCAAGCGAACATTTTTTTCTGTAACCCTCCCCTCTATGCTAACTAATAGTCCTAAACAATTTTGGAATATGTATAGCGGGTCTAAAAATACTGTGCTTTCGCTGACATGTGATGATGGCGTGGTAGTTCCTAGTCAAAGTTGTGCTTCCGTTCTTAATGAATATTTTGTCAAAGAATTCGCTAGTGATGTTGTTCCTGTTTACCCTGGTACTTTCCCGAGATATGGTTTTTTTCAAATGGATCCACTTGTTTTTGACTATGACGGAATTATAAAACTTATTGATGATTTAAAACCATCTTCCTCCTGTGGCGTTGACAATATCACACCGAAATTTCTTAAGAGAACTAAAAATTACATTTCCATTTTTCTTTGCAAAATATTTCAACAATCTGTTAACCTTGGCGTTTTACCAGACGACTGGAAAATTGGGAAGGTGATTCCGCTTCACAAATCAGGCAGTAAACATAACCCTTCCAATTATCGACCCATTTCCCTTATCAGTACTCCCTGCAAAATTTTAGAGCACGTAATTTACTCACATCTTGCTAACTTTCTTGATTCAAATTCTTTTTTTACTGCATCACAACACGGTTTTCGCAAATCACTGTCCTGCGAAACCCAGCTTATCACTTTCACTAATGACCTACTTTCCATCCTCGACCGTGGTTCCCAGGTTGATTGCGTCTTTCTTGATTTCTGTAAGGCATTCGATAAAGTCTCTCACAAACTTTTACTTTTCAAGCTCAGTCACTTGCATGTAGATCCTAATATTTTGTCTTGGATTGAATGTTTTCTTACTAATCGTTCTCAGTTTGTGTATACTAATGATGCTAACTCTTCTCTAAGTCCAGTCACTTCCGGTGTCCCCCAAGGGTCCGTTCTGGGGCCCTTATTGTTTCTTATTTACATTAACGACTTACCTACGTGTGTATCCTCTTCTATTAGCTTATTTGCCGACGACTGTGTGATATATCGTGAAGTTACTAATGAATCCGATTCACTCCTCCTCCAAAATGATTTGTGTGCTGTATCCCAATGGTGTGAATTGTGGCAGATGTCCCTTAACATTAACAAGTGCAAGTCTATGAGAGTTTCTCGTCGTCACACGGTTCTTCCACCTCTCTCAATTTGTAACACTCAACTTCAGTCTGTGACCTGTTACAAATACCTGGGTGTCCATATTACCTATAACATGTCATGGAAAACCCACATTGACCACATTATTGCTAACGCTAACTCTATGCTCGGTTTTCTAAAAAGGAATTTCACACTGGCCCCCGTTTCTTTGAAATTACTGCTTTATAACTCCCTGGTCCGGTCTAAATTAGAATACGCTGCTGCAATCTGGGATCCCGGTCACTCGACACTTATAACTAACCTGGAAGCCATGCAAAATCGCGGAGCTCGTTTCATACTTTCTAACTATCATCGTACAGCAAGCGTTTCCTCCATGAAACTCAGTCTCTCCCTACCCTCCCTCTCTTTACGTCGCAAAATATCGCGCTTGTGCCTCTTTTACAAGATCTATCATTCTAACACGTCATTGAAAGATAAACTATTCCTTGAGCCCCCTTTCATTTCTCCGCGTTTTGATCATCCATTCAAAGTTGGTGTCCCTCATTGTAACACATCAGCCTTTTTGAATGCGTTTATTCCAAAAACATCTCTTGAGTGGAACCACCTTCCCGCTTCGTTTGTTAATATGCCTTCAATTGATTTATTTAAAAAAGCCTTATCTACTCACCTCTTGTCGTGATTGTCCTTTTTGTTTATTTTTTGACCAGAGTGCTGTGTTTCGAGCTGTTGATGTTTATTCTCGGCTGTGCTTGCTCTCTTATTGTACCCTTTTTTTTCATTTTTTGGTTGCCCCACCCCCTCTGTAATGCCTTTTGGCCCTGAGGGTATTGTAATAAATAAATAAATAAACTAGTGCTGCATCTACCACTGGGCAGCCGTTCGACTGCTTGCTTTTACTCCTGTTTTCCTCTGTTGTCAGAAAGTCCAGCTGTAGTGAGTTCGGAGGCTGAGGAAGCTTTTGGGGACCTGCAGCAGTGTCTCTTTTAATTGGAAATGACTATTCAAACTAAACGGTGTATTTTCCGAATACCCAAGGCTGGAATAAAGAATCTCAGGAAAGGTATAAACATTCCAAATTACGGTACTATTGCTGTGCATATTTTGGTCAGTTCAATACATATCATACAGGCAACTGGGGG
This sequence comes from Ixodes persulcatus, assembly GCA_013358835.2. NCBI lineage: Eukaryota > Metazoa > Arthropoda > Arachnida > Ixodida > Ixodidae > Ixodes > Ixodes persulcatus. The sequence continues at coordinate 39,824 of JABSTQ010001371.1, read as the reverse complement.
CAATTCGGCCAATTTTGCTGTTACCATACAAACTAACTTCCTGTAATTGTGCATCTTTTAAGAAATATGCCTGCATACGTGTATAAACTATATAATTAATTCACGAAGAAGCTACATTTATGTAAAACAACCCTGTTCCACGAGCACTTCAAAGACCATCAGACGCAGGGCCTTTAAAACATCTGTGAACCAGCGCATGCAGAGTGGCAGCGCAGAGTCCGTGTCGCAAGCTAATTTGCCGACCACCCAAAGGCCCTTGATATTGTCACGAATGACAAGTGATGAGGCAGGAAATAACTGATGGCGAATTCCACTGGTCGTTTTGGAGCGCGCCGGGATCAGTTGACCAGATCCGGAATGGAGCACACGATCCTAACGGGGTCACACCGCCTACGGATCCCCAGTGGAACATGACCACTGCTCCGGGATCGGCGGATGCCTTTCCGTCATTCAACTGCACGGGAATCCCCTTTCCGCGGCCGCCGCGGTCGTTTCGAAGACGTTTTCGCAATCGCGGCTCTAAAGGCCCCTACGCACATTAACGTTTGAGAGCGTTTGAGTGCGTTTGACTGCGTTGCGGCTGCGAGAAACAAGGACATCCCTGCTTCTTATGTCGCGTGCCAAGCTATTCTTTTATTTGGATTCTACGCTTCATATGAAGCACAGAAGTGCCGATGACTCGCTTTCGTTTCGCGACGCAACGCAGTCAAACGAACTCAAACGCTGTCAAACGCGAATGTGCGTAGGGGCCTTAAAGGCCGGTTCAGACACTTGCGTTTGAGTTCGTTTGACTGCGTTGCGTCTAGAACAGAAAGCGAGTCACCGGAACATCTGTGCTTCGTATGAAGCGTGGAATCCAATTCAAGGAATCATCTTGGCACGAGATATAAGCAGCTGGGATGTTTTGGTTTCTCGCAGCCGCAACGCAGTCAAACGCAGTCAAACGCAACTTTCTGAACCAGGCTTAACACGTGTTCGACGCACGAGCGGCAGGAATGGCTCAGGAGCTTCTAGCAAAGATTGCCGGAATGCCCGTAGCGCGGCAAAACCTTCTCTTCTCCTTCCTGGAAAACGAACCGGCTGTCGAGCCGAGGGGTAAGCAAGCGGCCATTAAGAATTCTTCTGAGGCGAGATGGCGAGATCAGGCGAGATCGAGATGCCCCGCGAGAAAGGAAGTCACGTGTGTGCGCGAGGGCTGGCCCAGCTGGCTTCCGGTTGAATCCGCCGAAATCCTCGGAGCGACTTTTCTCGTGGCGAATTCCATTGGTCGTTTTGGAGCGGGCCGGGATCGACTTTTCTGGAGCGAGCCTATTTCACTGGGCGATCGGGATCGAGACGGACGTGTTCCACTGGTCGATTTGGATTAGCTCCCGCTCCAGATCTCGATCTGGATCCGAGAAAAGTCGCTCCGACGATTTCGGCGGATTCAACCGGAAGCCAGCCGGGCCAGCCCTCGGCGTACACACGTGACTTCCTTTCTCGCGGGGCATCTCGCCGGATCTCACCCATCCCGCTTGCCTCAGAAGATTTCGTAATGGCCGCTCGGGAAGTGCCGCCTGTACCGCCCGCCTTACTGCTGCTGCTGCTTGACGACAGTTCGTCGTCAAGTTGCTCGAGCAGCTCCTCCAGCAGCAGCGGCTCGAGTAGCAGCGACGACGAGGATCGCTTGTATGTCGAGCATGAGTTCGACTGTCTTTTCGCACCCCCGCAAAAGAGGCCGAAAATCAAGACCTACCTGGACACTGTTCACCAGTACTCGGATGAAGAGGTAAGTGGGCTACGCTGATACACATCGCTTATCGACAGGTGTCTTTGACGTAATGATTAACTTACAGCATTGTTTGCGTTCAGTTTCGCAGGAACTTCAGACTCATGCGGCCGATCGCGTACCAGCTGATTGACAACTTCGGAGCCTCGCCTATGTTCCCACCTGCGACCCACGGAGGATCGCCAGCGAAGACGCCCGAAGAGCATGTGCTGTCGTTCCTCTGGTATGATTACTTTATGTCATCGTTAAATAAATTGACAGTAAAGCAGAGATTGTTAGTCCGAATGCTCAGTCTGGTTTTGTTGGTTCCCGTGTTTAGACGTTCATGGACCAAGTTGAATTTAAACGCTTAGCTGTTCGAAGAATACCATCAGGTGTATTAGTGCCATTCATTTCACTTGGAATTTGCATAAAATTAGCGATCGCGCGACTAAAACGTTTTACCAAGTGCACAAACATGCAGCTGCTGAACAACTTTCAGGAAGGTGAATTAGTTGCATTTTATTTCTCTTACCAGAGTGAGGCGTTTCCATTGAGATACTCTATATGGTTCTATACTTCGTCTCAGCTTAGTATGGACTGTTGTTAGCCGCGCGTGCTAGAAGCGCGAGATACTCGTTTTGAATGAAGCCGCAGCGGCTGCACGAGCGCTCGTGCAGCAAGTGCTCTAGTCAAGGCAGTCAAGGCTGGCCGCTCGCGCTAGCACAGCCTTCGCGGTTAGTCCATGCTAGGGTGAGACGAAGTATAAATGGGGTATCCCGGTTTGATGTTTTGTTTTCAGAAGCAATAGAGTAATATATTGTCAGAGAAAGAGAGAGAGAAGTGTTGAAAAGAAAGGAAGCCTGGAACACACACACACATATATATATATATATATATATATATATATATTGTGAGGGTGAATATGATATATATATTTGAGGGTGATCTATTGAAGAACAACAGCGATGGCTGCTACAAATATGCCTGAAGAAACCCCCAGCTCGTGCAACACAACTGCGTGGGCTCCTTTTCGTCTTTCGCGACTGTGTCCGTCGTCGTCGTCTTCGGAACGTTTCCCCCTGGTGGTGGTAGGGCCGGTCATCCGGCACTGGCGTGTTGGTTAGGTTGAGCAGGATGGCTAGGTTGGACATTTGAGAAAAGGTACATGGAAGTGACGTAATGGAAAGGAGGAACGTATCCTAGCAACACTCACGTGGCGGCTCTGCCCACTTTGACGCCGCTACGTCATCGCAGACTTGACACCTGTCACCCGTTTGAGCGACGTCCGGAGCCAACCCCCGACGAGCGGAAGGAGCTACGCATTCCCCGAGCCGTCCCTACGCGCGGGATACGGGGTAGGATTTACTACGACGCGGGGAGCAGTTCCTGCGTTTAGTGAACGAACGGCAACCAATCCTGTGCGTCGCTGGCCGTCGCATCTGTTCTAGTACAGGTAAAAGTATTGAAAAACATTAAAAACCAGTTGGGCGTTGTTAAAACAAACCGTTTATTTCTGTCCTTTTGCAATACATTTAAGAGTTAATAGGAGAGAAAGTTGTTTCAATGTTACAAGGAATGCGGGATGCGCGCTTCGCGCCGTCTTTTAAAGCAACATGTCGGAGCAAGCCAGAATCGCGGGGTTGATGGCTGCAAATAAAGAGCTCCCGTTTCGTGGTCCCGGCGCGTAATGAAGGCGCGGAAGCAAGCAGACGACCTGAACAAAGACGCCTGCTTGCTCTGTTGAACCCAAGAAACATTCGGTTGATATGACTTACCCTGAGACAGGGAAGAAACAAGATTCGTAAAAGGGACGCGGTCAACACACAGCGTATCCAAAAACAGCTGTGTGCGCGGAGACGTGCCTAAATTTCTTTTCCATCCTGTCTCAGGTCAAGGTATGTCCACTTTTTACGAGCTCGCCTGCGCCTTCACCTTTTTTGAGACCTACAGTGTAGTCATAACTTGCAACAGCAACTACTTTCATCTTGTCTGGAATACCTCAGTAGCAAACTTCGCCACGTCCTCTTTGTATATGCTGTAAACGACTTAATTTTCGCGAATCGCCTACAATTCGCAAAAAATAGGTCCCGCGAACAATTCCGGTAAGATGTCAACACAATAGAATCTATATTGAGATCCCACCGCGTCGTGAAATTTAGAACCCGCAAATTATTCCAAAACTTCAGCTTTAACCTAAATCGCGAAATATTGAGCCCTCGAAAAATATGTCGCTTACCGTATATTATTGTCTAGCTGCATTTTATCTTGTCTCGAATATGGCAGGCCTTCGTGTATATTAGTAGATATGTTACGAGATACAACCTAGAGGTAGTGTGCTGCAAAACGTGTTCAAAAAAGAGATCAATGTTTGACATAACATGTGATTTAAGAATGTCCGATTGTTTACGTTATGCTATGCTAGTCAGTGTTCATTTTTACTTTCGAGAATGAAATATTGCAGAACCTGTTATCATATAATTTTACTTTTTCAAGTTACGGTTTTGCATTCTAAAAATAAAGCACTTTCAAAAATAAACTAGCTGTGCAACATGACATAAACCCTGATACTCTATGTAAAAAAGGACACATACACCGAAAGGTCTCAAACACAGCTGAAATTTTTATTTTCCAAAAAGAGCTAAAATAGGCACCATGACAAAAAGTAAGGGGGAGAGAGAAACCTGAAATGACTTGAGAGATCCTGACACAAATCCCAATACTAACATCAAGAGGCACACCTGAGTGATGTAGTCATAATACAGAGGGTAATAACGGGATGTTTAAAACCACAGGGGATATGAAACAATACCCAAAATGGCAATATCCCCGGTTTAATCAACACTGAGAAATAGGTCGTTACAGGTCTACAGATGGTCTAAAGTATTTCTCGGCTCTTTGCAGGGGAAAGCCAGGTGACCTTTGTCGGTTTGGCAACCCGCAAGCCTTCTCTGTCATTATCCCACGCATTTCATGCCTTCTGCTCATAAAATCGAAAGGCTATCGATATCACTGCTATGCACTCAACAGATATCCGGGGGCAGTACCATCCGTCTCTAAACACAGCACATGAAATACCTGTGAACAAGTCCATCATGTTCCTTGACCTCACACCGGAATTTAAAGATATAAAGATATGTTGGAAGTATGAACCAAGGTCATGCAAAAGATTTCTTTTGTTTGCATCTGGACATTCCAAAACTATAAAACGCAGTGTTTCCAACATTGCTCTTGTATCGGCCTTAAAGAAATATTGTCACCAGATCAATGGGCAAAGTTTTGAAAAGCAATTTTCCTGCCTACGTGATTCTGGCTATCCGATTGGTGTCCTGGTACGCTCACCTGAAAACATTAGCACCAAACTAACACAAATCAGCTGACACAGATATGGAACAGAGAAGACAAGAACTAAGCAAAAAATTGTAGTACCCTACATTCATGGCATAACCCATACATTGAAAGTAAGTAGCTGCGAGGCAGGGCAATAAGATTGTGTGCTCTGCTCCAAACTCGGCGTATTGTATGAACAAAGGTATAAAACGCAGGCGAGCTGGTGGATGACATCCATAGCAACCCTGAGACGTAGGAACAATAAAACAAACGGACAGAACAATGAAGTCTCTAACACAGCTTGAAATTTATTGAACAACCATCGCCTTATATACATGTCCCAGACCTCTTTTTACAATTCGAACGACCGCCTCGCCCACCACACAGTGTACCCTAACAAGACAAAGTAAATTGCAACTTCAACCAGAAAAAAAATGTGCAACATTTCTTACAAGACACTATGTGTCCGTGTTACATAGAGGTTGTTTGTTACATTCCCCTACCACGTGGCAAATGTCCCATCGGTCAAACTGGTAGGTGAATAAATGTGTAAAGAGATGCTGCTTGATAGAGCACGCAGCATCTGTCAAGGAAACTACAGCAGGTCATTGCCGCACCTGTAAATGCAGTGTTGTGTTCAGCAGCATTACCATTCTTGCAAGAAACAAAAGCCTGTATGCACGAGAAATGCGAAAACATATCAAACAATGGCCATCGAAGGAAACAAAGTAGCATGCGTCAGTGTGCCTTCCATTAAACTCGACAAGGAAAGCAATAGTGTTTGGAATGTTTTACGTCCCGCTGAAATGCGGGTCGTTTCAAACTAAATTGTATCTGCAGCTCTCAGAATAAAGAACAAAAAGAAACACATAGCTCAGGCACATGAAGAGGAAGAGGTATTAAACCATAGTTGGTAGTCCAGCGATATGTTGTTCTCTCAAGTTCAAGCTGGCCCTAGCCATGGTGGCTGCGCGATGAACTGTGCAAGGTGTTGGAGCTGAAGAGACTGCATAGATTATGGACGGCCATGATTGCGGAGCAGCGAGCGAAGTGTGCACTTGACGGCTTTCACGGGGAGGGCTTCAGTGACGGCAAGGAAACAGATGGGTCCTCTGTGGTCGGGACCGCAGTCGTGGTGGTGAGCGGCTCCCCGTCGCCGGCGGCGTCCGTGCTGGGCATCACCGTGGCGAAGGCAGTAGGGGCTCCCCGACGGCGTCCTTTGGGGCGAGACCACCGTCGTGGCGACAGACTCCTTGATGCCGGCGGCGTCCCTCATGGGTGGGACTGCAATCCTGGCGTGTGTGGCGCTGCGCAGGGGCACGGCTGCTGCAGGTCTCGAACCGGGCGACAAGGCGTTGCCTCAAAGCCCTGTCCGAGAGGTCGACTGGAAGGTTGGCAGGAGCCAGCCTCTCGCCATCAGACGCTGACCCCTCCGAGCTCGGCTCAGACTCCAACTCTCGCTTTTCAGGGTTGGAACCTGACTCCGGTTTTGGCTCACTCAATACAAGGCAGGCGTTGTCCAGCACTGCACGTGTCGTTATAATGGTGGTGGTGGCTATTAATGGATGATAATGCAGAGTCCGGTGCCTTTGCAGACACGAGAATCTGTTTTTCAACAGCCCACTGCAGCGCTCCACAACGGCAGCAAGCAATGGAGGTCACGTGGATCCCAAGGACAGGGGTGATGAACCATGACTCCAAGCCGTAGCCGTCGTCGCCCACCGTGGCTCTATGCATCTTACCCAGCATTCGGCGTCACGCATCTGCAAGTGTGAGAGAGATACCGACATGAATTTACTTGAATGTTCCACTCATGGTTCACAAAGCAGTCTCAATTCCGGAACCTTCCAAGTTCTTTTGACAAGATAATTAACATAATTGCAACACACCTTCATGGATGCAAGATATGATGAAAAGAAACCACTTCTTTCAAACAAACATAATGTGGCGGGCGGAAGGATGCACGTTTTAAAAGTCACGACATACTACCTAGAGCACACTCTCGTGCAGTCCGTGCACAGGGGCGGATTCAGAGGGGGTGGTCCAGATGACTTGACCCCCCTCTTGAATTCTGCATGTGTCAAAATTTAGGGCGTGGAAACGAGTGTGGGGGGGGGGGCGACATATGATACGCTGACCAAAAACCTGACCCCCCCTCCCCTCGAAATACCTGCGTCCGCCCCTGGCGGAGCACACAAGCCCGCACCTCTCATTTATAAAATGGCATATCCACACCGTACCCGCGTTACGCTGTATTCTTTTTGACACACATGGAACTGATTTTGAGTACGTAATACGAGCGTACTTACCACCGTCACGTTGAGGGCGTAGAAATGCTTGCGGCACAGTGCACCACCTTCATGGCGGTGGGATCGTTCTTGGACGGGCCGACGATGGCGATCATCGTTTCGTTCACGCAACCGATGACGCCGTATATCCTACCGAGCGGTCTGAGGCCCGTCTCCACGTCGTACCTCTCGCTCGGCTTCTCGGGGAAGCGGAGCCAGCCGCGCCGGACCCCGACACGACGCACGATAGCGACGGACACGACGCGGACAGAGACGACGACTGTCTTCAGTCCCACGCTGCATGCTCGTCGCTCGCCACCAAACTTTGGAGGCACGCCGTGGCGTAGAAACGAAGTGTACAACACTTGAAGCTCCACAGTCGTGAACGTCCACGAGCTCCGTTTCGCAGTCTCTTCACCTCCGGTTCCTAGCGCCAACGTTGTCTCTCGCTGCCGGCGCTGCGTCGCACGCTCGCAATCCTCCGGGAGCTCGAATGCTGCGCGGTGCTGTCGGTAAATCTTCCCGACGAAAACAATAAGTAAATTAGTTGAAAAGTGGCATAATCGCCCGACGACGACGCGGTTTGGAAAATATGACCAACGAAAGACACCTACTAAGGAGCTAGTACCTTTTGAAACGTACTCGGTACAAAGTGAAACGTCACTTTGTTGTCACGTCCGGTTGCCGACTCCGCCCAGTTTTGCCGACTCCGCCTACATTTTTCTAGGGAAATTACGTCACTTTTGCTTCCAACCAATCAGACGTGATGACGTCACTTCCGTGTACTTTTAAAAGGAACATGTACAATGTCGAACCTAGCCATCCTGAAGTACGGTTTCATACGATCCACGTGAACGATGTCCTGGCACCTCGAGCGATGGTCACGGGGCGGGGTCACGGGCACTACCCCGCACCTCCACCACTTGTGAGGGTGAATATGATATTTATATTTCAGGGTGATCTATTGAAGAACAACAGCGATGGCTGCTACAAACATGCCTGAAGAAACCCCCAGCTCGTGCAACACAACTGCGCGGGCTCCTTTTCGTCTTTCGTGACAGTGTCCCTCGTCGTCGTTTTCGTAACAATATATATATATGTTGTCAGAATTTGCTTGGGACAGCGCAAGAAAGAAATTGGAGGGAGAATGATGTGAACATATGTAAAGATATATTTATAAAAGCAGGCCTCTCTATGCTTTCACATTTCAATAACCCAGTTTCCAGTGGTCTGTCACTTACATACTCCACGGTTCAGTTGGTCATCGCAAAATGTTTTTCTTTAGAATCCAGGGTGCGAAAATACTGTCCCTCCGTGACTGTGCATAAACCGTGGGTAGACGTTCAGCTAGCTTGAAGGGAGCTTCCTGGGCACTGGAGCATAGCCAGCTGCCTGTGAGCTCGCCTTGGTGCATAGCTGAGGACGTAACATCCTTTCCGAGAAAAAGGCTTCCTCTAGTCCGCCCCGCGCTCGTCTACTTCATCTTCCTTCAAAATCCGTCGTATGGAGATGGTGGGCCATTTTGAAAGCTTGGCAGACATATAGTGTTTTTCGCCTTAAGGCTGGACGAAAGGTTTACGGGCACTTGAGCATAGCCAACCTCCGGTGAGCTTGCCTTGGGGCACAGACGATTTGTAAGGGTCATTCTTGAGAGAAACGACTCTGCTGCCCTCATCTACTTTCTTTTCGCCTTGTTTACGAATGGCCCGTCTCAGTCTATCTTTTTTAATTTTTTTTCTTTTTTCTTTTTTTACAGCGAAGCTGTATTGGGTCTTTTCCCCAGCAGTTGGGCGATCCAGTGTGGTCTCTCGCTGCTCTCAGGTGCACAGCTCCTCCCTCCTTCCTCTGGTGCTGGCCGGAAGAGAGAGAGAGAGCTTCGCACACGGGCACGTTAGAAATACATGTTTGCAAGTATGTTCTCAGGGCGTCACCATCTTGCTCAATTGAGGTTCCCATGGCCATAATCAGATTACGACGCCTTGCTGATTATGGTCGTGCCCAAGCACACCTCAGGTAAGCAAGATGGCAGCGCCCTGAGTCCGTACTTGCAAAACTTGTATAGGTTCTGCTTGCAGAGCCACATTATAGCATTGCTTTTCTTTTTGCTGTTAACTCTGCATTAGCAGGGAAAGGGTCACATGCGCGAATTCGCTCCAAAGTTATGAGAACAAGCGGTCTTGCCGAACGGCTAGTTTTCGGCGGAACGCACTTTGCGCATGGCTAGGCTGTGAATATTTCAGACTAATTAGTCTGTCATCAGTCAAATTCATGCAATGCCTGCCTCATGCTGTGCAGTCATGATAAATGTCTGTGTACTCTGTTCTGTCTATACAGGTACGCAGCCAACAGATCCTGCATTCGGGATGTCGCTGGTCGCTTCAACGTCGCAGAGAGCTCCCTACATCGAATGATGAGGCGGGTAGTGGACTTCATCCTGAGCATTGGTCCGCAAGTAGTGAAGTTCCCCAGTGACCTTCAACAAATGGCAGAAGACTTCCAGAAGGTTAGAGTTGTAATTTTTTTATGCTACCTGTAGTTGTTCACTTTTCGAGGATACAAACTGTCCTACTTTGAACAGCCCACGTAACTCACACTCCCTGCGTTGGTTTATTGCCACGTGGTTTATATATTAAATTTAGAGGAAAAGATCTCCCATCATTTCATGCAATTCAGCCCCCTGAGAATGGCGGGACATACAGACCATCATTTGTGATCCCGGAGGGGCATGCTTTGCCGCCTGCACTTCCGACTTCACAACAGTCATTTATTTACATGCTTTATCATATAGGAGACATCAGTTGTGTATCCCAAGAGGCCTATGAGTGAACTCGAATCGCAACCAGGCAGGCTATTTGCACAAGTTCACATACACCGAGGAGGAGCTGCGGTTGACATTACAAGCCATGGCGTCGGTCTGCATACACCACGATGACACACACTTATCAGATCTTCACTTTTCTGCATTAAGCTAGTCGGGTCTGCAAAGTCGAAGCTTTGGCTTATTGTCGAGCAGTGGTAAACGAGTTTGGTCTTTATTTTGTGTCGTGTGTTTTAAAACGTCCATGCCGGTTTATTGAAGATACATGGTCTCAAATGCATTGAGGTGCACGTGATAAGAAAACCAGCTTTGCATCACTGTCTGTAGCAATTCCATTTATAAAAAGTGTTTCCAAGCCTATTGGCCAGGCTTGGCTCTCATTGAACATTACAGCTATTTTTAAACCACTGCACCACTCTGGGATTCCAAGACTTCTAGTGGTGTCTTGTACAAGATAAATTGTCAGGGCACAGAGGTGGACGGTCTCCCCTATGGGTGGTTTCACGTTTTGCCTTTTTACTTCTAATGCATAGATTTCAACACGGTGGAAGAGTAGAGGAGGTGTCTGGCACAGCGCCGACTCGCAACAGAGCGAGCGTGGTAAAGGTGTGCTCGCATGTCGTCCGCACACCGTTAGATGGCGCAGCAGTTTTCGGGTCCGTATGGGGCGGCGGCAGCGAAGGGCCAGTCGGAGAAGTTTGCCTGGGTACGGGCCAGCCCACGGCTCAAGGGCTGGCTCAGCTGGCAGGTCGGGCTCGGAGTTCAGATTATGAAAGGCGCAGGTCGGGCTGGGTTTTGCATTCATGGCTACAAGGCAGGCCTGGTATTGTAGGAACATCTCAGAAAGCTGTTCGAAGATTACAGTAACAAAACAAATGTGTTGTGCTAGTTCTTAGTTTTTTTTTTGTTTTTTTTTAGGATGCTACGTTTACGGGCAGGAGACTTTTCAAAAGCGTGTGTGTCGTCGAGCGGCGTGGTGGTCATTTTCGTTGCCTGCGGTGCCGCCATTGTGTAGCCAAAGCTTCTCTCTCGTGAACATATGCGGATGCACAAAGGCACACCCTCGTATTGGAACGCCACCTGTACATACGAGTATGACCGCATCCACAATACGAGTAAAGAGATTGCTTTCTTCAACATTATTGTCTTGAGGCCCATTTCCTTTCAAAGCGCGTTCTCGCCAACCCCCCAAAAAAACGGGGACTTAAAAATTACCGTTATGCGGGCCGTGCTGGACTGACTGTCGGAAATTGGCAGCGGGCCGCAGGCGGGGCTAAGATCCAAAGTGACAGCGGGTCGGGCTGGATCGGGTGGTTTAATATTTACACATGCAGACCTCTAGGCCGTAAGAAGTGTTTGTCGCCCCTGTACCGAGTTTCTTTCGAGATTTGTACCGCGGTGCACAGCGGCCATGCGTCAGTTCTGCCGTGAAAAGTTTTTGCTGTTTTATAGTGCCTAAAGATGAGGAAGGCCTGCGCATACGACAACATGCTATTCTGATTAGATTGTGCTTTTTTATGCGTCAGACTAGGTCTGTGAGACAGTTTGCGCCTGATCTTGTTTCTAAAACATGGACGGCGCCATACGGTGTTAAAGTCCTTCCGCACTTCTACATTTGGGCGCGTTGCGTAGCGGCAACCGGATGCGTTGCGTTGCGAAGAGCGCTTGCGCAAAGCTTGAACGCACAGTTGCGTTAACATGCAGTCAAGAGCCAACAAGAGCGCGCTATCGTCGCTAGCGGCTCACCAATAGTAAGCGAACTCCACGTCAACATGGCGCGTCTAGCGACAGCGTCGAAGTGTTCGATCTTGAGGCAACCCCGCTGGCTTCCACGACATTTTATCAAACTTGAACCATCGCAGCCTTGGAAAAAGCGTCGTTACCTCTCCCCAAAACAAAAAAGCTAGTTCTGCGAGTGGAGAATCGGATACGCCTCATCGAGTGGCGCGAGCGAACACGTGACCTTACTCTCCTCTCTCGGCTTCTGATTGGTCGAACGCACCGAAACACTTCAAAGAGTTGAGCGAGTCTCCACTCGCTTGCGTTGCGCTACCGAGTGTTGTGGGAAGGCGCTCGTTGTATCAAACGCGAGCGCTCCTGGCCTCAAGGACGCCGCAACGCACTCAAATGCAAATGTGTGTATGGGCCTTAAATGTCCTGATGAAGACTTTTTTGTTTGAAATAAATAATAAAAACGTATTATTAGTTATGTGTTCAAAGTGTAGATATCGGGAATCAGTAACTTTGCAAATGGTGTACCCTGTTATATTTGCCGCCGCAAGGGCCCAAACGTTTTGTTATTCAGGTGTTTGACTAGATTGGCTTTTATTGCCAACCATTGGCCTCCCCAAAGTGTATGTAAACCTACTGAAATAGTTTCTGGTTGCCATTCGGTTTTATTGGTGTCCCTGTTGGCATGTGCCGATGGTGGTGCCTGTATGACAGACAAAACATGTGTTTAATTGCGGTTATGCAAAGTTTAAATAGCTTGCTTTGTAATTTTTGAGGCTACTGGCTGATAACAATCCCACAGTTCTGTTATGTTCCACTGTGCAAAATACGGGAAGAAGTGCACCTGTGTTGTTAACAATTTTGATTTGAAAAAGTTTCACTGTATGAATCATAGTAAAATTGTCATTTACTGCAGGTCTCTGGAGTTCCAGGCACCGTAAGGTGCATCGACGGTTCCTATATCGATGAAGACTATATCCACTCACGCCCCTGCTAAGAAGATCCGGTCCACCTACGTCAACCGGCACAACTTCCCATCTTTTACACTGCAGGCGGTTTGCGACCGTCGTAAGAGAGTTGTAGACGTGTTCACCGGCCACCCTAGCAAAGTACACGATGGGAGGGTGTTCCACACGTCAAGCATCGCTGCAAAGCTCCCTCAGATATGCAGTGTCGACAAGTACCACATACTTGGCGACGCTGCATATCCCATCAGGGAGTATTTGCTGACGCCATATAGAAACTACGGGAAGCAACCAGGAAGGAGCGCATTTTCAATGCAAAGTTTTCAGGAACACGAGTTCTGATTGAAAATGCGTTTGCTGACTTGAAGAATCGCTTTAGGCGTTTGAAGCAGCTAGAGTTCTGGAGTGTTGACTTTTCAACGAAGTTTATTATTGCATGTTGTGTTCTCCACAATCTTTGTATTGATGGTGGCGACGACACTGTGGAGGAGGACGAAGACGACAGCGCACCACCAGTCCGCAGTTCAGTTCAGTTCAAAAACGTTTAATGCCATAAACAAAAAAGAAAAGGGGTTTTGGAATGGTGATTGCGACGATGACGACTAAGCCTGGACGCTGGCACGAGGGAGAGGTATTCGGGGGCTAAATGAAGACGTCCAGCTTGGCTTTATGGATAAAATCCAGAAGTCTACGCAGGATCCTTCGTTGGATGTTTTCTGGGCCGGGTGGATGGGGTCCACCCCTCCAGTAATGGGATGTCTGCTGGTCGGTGTTTTAACCTTTCGTCTTTGTATTTGGGACATTCCCACAGGAGATGGTGAATGTCTGCCTTGGCGCGCATGCCGCATTGTGTGCAGAGGCCTGATCTTTTGCCCCTACTCCACGATGCGACCCGTGCAGGTGTAAGTGCCGTGTTGGTCCGGACCCTGGTTAAGAGAACCTGCCCTCGCCTTCCGAATCCCCGGTGAGGGAGGTCAGGGTACGGCGGCTCGGTCAGTTTCTCTTCGAGTTCTGCTAAAGAGTTTTCCTTGATCCGGGCCCTGTCCTCGCCCGGGTCGTATTCCTCTGTTTCGCTGTTGGCCCGCGATGCCCGATCACGAGCGATGAGGCCGTAACTGTGGTCATGTTGTGGCTGCTCTTCGTCTGTGCCGCGGGGGAGAATCAAAGACGCGCGGGCCAGGCGGTGAGCTGCTTCATTTCCGGGGATGCCCGAATGACCGGGCATCCACTCTATTCTCGTGTGTGTTCGGCGAGTTTCTTAATCTTTCGGACTGTTCGGCTCGGGCTGTTTTTAGTTCTGCATTCCTTCACTGCGTCTTGAGAATCTGTAAGATCCTGAGATTTTCAGGTAGCCGGTCAGGGTGTGCGTTGGCCGTCTCGAGGGTGAGGCGGATAGCTGCGAGTTCTCCCCCTTTGGTAGAGGTACCAGGGGGAAGGCATTCTGCTTTTTCGAGCAGGAGCGATAGAAACACGACGGCTGCCGTCTTCAGGGCGACGGAGCCTTCCATCGAAGCAGAGTCCGTGTAAGCAGCCACGATCTTGATTCGGTCCCACGATTGCACCGTCTTGCAGTGTGCTTTGGCTCTGCGTTGTGCTTGTTTGGTGTCCCCCTTCCGAGCGCCGCTGGGCTTGCTTTCGGTGATAGCCGGAAGATCCTCCCATGGTGGGAGCTGTTCAGGCACTTTTGGAAGGTGCTCTACGGGTTCGAAGAAGTTCCATAATGCTCCTTCCTTGCTGCGTGAGCTTGAGGCGTTCGTCGTGCGCCCTGATCCTGGCCTGGACGACGTCGTGCAGTTCGTTGATCTGGGCGTACTCTTTTAGTTTACTAAGGGGAGTAAACCTCGGGAGGCCAGTTATTACTCGTCTTGCTTGGTTGTTCAGTGTCTCCAGCCGTTTTCATTGAGACTTGTTGAGCCAGAAGTGGCGGGCCCCGTAGCATACACGCGACACTACGAGGGCCTTTACCATGTTTTTGGTGATGCGTGCTGTCGCACCACCTCGTACGCTGCAGATCCTACGGATGGCATTGAGCACCGAGTTGCAGTGTTTGATAGTATCTTGGATCCAGATGTCGCCTCTCCCGGATTCCTCTATCGTAATTCCAAGAATCTTGACCGACGGGGAGGGGTAGATCTTCTTTGCAGCCAGTACGAGATTGAGTTTCTCGCTTAGCTTGGCTTTCCTGAGCCTGGGAGATGTCACTACGGTGTAGTTCGTTTTCTCGGGTGCTGCTTGCATTCCTACCCTGCATAGGTGGGCCTCAATGGTGTCTAGGCCGGCTTGGAGAGTCTCCTGCTGCTTATCTATGTCTGTTCCTCGTGCCCATATAGAGATGTCGTCTGCGTACACGGTGAAGCCTAGTCCGGGAATCTTGCTGAGTTCATGGGGCAGGGCCGCCATCGCCAAGTTGAAAAGTGTGGGAGAGAGAACGGAGCCTTGCGGGACTCCCACTCGGTTCGTTCTCGGCTCACTCTCGTGCGTGCCGAGGCGCACTGAGAATGTTCTCCCTTCGAGAAAGTTCTTGATAAAATTAAGCGACCTGCCGGTGATGCCGAATCGACTTGCCTCTCCGATGATTGAAGCGTGGGGAACCGAATCAAATGCTTTTTTGATGTCGATCGCTACGATAGTTCTGATGGTTGCGTGCCCCGGGCTGATGTTGCGGATGACGTCTGCCGAAATTAGGGCGAGACTCTCTTGAGTGCCAGACAGGGTCTGAAGCCTGTCTGGGCTGGGTGAAAGGCTCCCGAGGACTCCAGGTGCCAGTCGATTCGTGACAGTACCATACGCTCCATGACTTTACAAGTGCATGATGTGAGCGATATGGGCCGATAATTGCCGAGTGAGCCTTTATCCTTGCCGGGCTTAGGGATCGGAACGACTGCAGAGTGCTTCCATTGAGCGGGAAGTTTCCCCGTGACCCAGATGTGATTAATCCTGTCGAGGAGTTGCTCCTTGGTGCTCTCAGGAAGGTTCTTCAACATCTTCATCGTGATTTTGTCCTGTTCCGGCGCCGAACGGGATTTCCCTTTGTGGAGGGCCCGTTCAAGTTCTCCCATAGTAAACTCCCGGTCCATGCCGTCGTCTGGAGCAAGGGCTTCTGTGTCGTACGGGGCCAAACAGCTCATCGGGACGGGTTGGGGGAAAAAAAGGTCCCTGGCCATCGACGCGAGTTCTTCTTCCGTCTTGCCCATCTTGAGGGCGAGCGTGAGTGTCACGCCTTTCGTCTTCTTCTTCCCCAGCAGAGCTCGACTTGTCGCCCAGAGCTTGGCAATCGACGCCTTGTCAGAAAGGGAAGAGCTGTACTGTAGCCAACGGTTAGTGTCTAGTTTTTGGGCGTAATGTTTGGCCTCCACCGTGGTGCGCGTAATCGCTCGCCTAGCTTGCGGCGTTTTACGTCCGTTGCGGTATTGCTGCACCGCTTGGAGGCGCTTGGCCCACAAGCGTAATAGGTAGAGGTCAGGAGTCGGAGCGCCTTCTTCGACATTCGATTCTATTGTGGCTGCCTTCATGGCGCTCTTGAGAAGACTTTCAAGGCTGGATCCCGTGCACTCGTCTGCTTCTAGCGCGGTCCTAAACTTATCCCAGTGGATAGTCTTCACCAGACTTGTACACGTTACTGAAAAATAGTAACGAATTACAGTTACAATTACTCAACGTTAAATTGTAATTTATTACAATTACAATTACTCTCCCATAAAAGTAAGTGACCGTTACCCCAAAAAGTAATCCGTTACTTTCATGGCGTTACTTTCAAGAATATTGCCTACAATTAAGAAACAAAGGGAAGAGGGTTATTCAAGTTCTTATTGTTGCAACCTGTTCCATTTAATGTCCTTGAGTATTTTTAGCAACAGCTGAGTCTTGAAAGTCTCGTCAGACATTTTGCACTATTTCTTATTGAAGATGTCGACTGTTACGCTGAACACCCTTTGAACTGAGGCACTGTATGGGAGTGGCATATTATTCCTCACGAATGCTTTATGCTCTGCATTGAGCTTCTTCAGCGAAGCAATGGAAGTACTATTTACTTCGAAGATAGAGCAAAGCTTCGTCATAGCAGCCGTTGCCTGATATTCGAGAGTTTTAGTAGATCGTTCCGATACCTCCATACCCCCGATAACGTTATGATGAATGCGCATGTGCGGCGGCGGAGTATCGGGTATCGTTATCGGAGTCATCGGACCAATCTGCTGAAACTCTCCATTGTCGAAATCGCGAAGCTGTAGAAGTCACCATACATCTGGCCAAAAGTAGATCCCGTGCACTCGTCTGCTTCTAGCGCGGTCCTAACTTATCCCAGTGGATAGTCTTCACTACCCTTTTCTTGGTCTTTTCTTTGACCTTTCTTGTAGGCGAACATTCGAAGAAAATTGGGAAGTGCTCGCTGCCCCAGGGATCCTTGGTGCATTTCCACTTGTGGTGTTGCGTGTGTGTGTTCGATGTCCAGGTGAGGTCGGGGTAGTGTCTTTCTGCCTGACATCTCCGATCCTCGTTTTGGTTCCTGCCTTGTTGACGAGATGCAAACGGTAAGTCTGCATCTCGCCCAGCAGCTCTTCCGCACTCTCGTGGTTGGAGTCGTAGCCCCACGCCCGGTGGTGGAGATTAAAGTCCCCGGCGTAAAGTTTCTGTTCCCGTGGGTGGAGGTCGTGCAGGTGCGCGATCCACCCGTGGTTGTATATCTTGCTCTGTTGGGGCCTGTAATATATAGAAGTGAAGATGACGTCTTGCTGCCGGACCAAGGCTCGGACCGCCACTACTTCTTGATTTTCATTGCAGTAAG
Source organism: Ixodes persulcatus (assembly GCA_013358835.2). Taxonomy (NCBI): domain Eukaryota; kingdom Metazoa; phylum Arthropoda; class Arachnida; order Ixodida; family Ixodidae; genus Ixodes; species Ixodes persulcatus. The sequence goes on along the minus strand of JABSTQ010001371.1, from coordinate 22,162 downwards.
GTGTAAGGTATATTTGGTACTGGGGCCAGTCCGTTTTGACATAAACAATAACCTTCACCGGGGGGTTAGCTGATTGACCTGGGCGTTTTGATGTAATTGATGAGCTGGAGTAGGCCGTGTAGCCTGTAAAGTTGATGTCGGTGACATTGGTTTCCTGAAGAAGTAACGCGTCAGGTTTCTCATCAGGCTTATCTAACAGTCGTGCCCTGAGCTCCGCCGCCCGCTTCCGCAGCCCCAGGCAGTTCCATTGAAGCACTCTTATCATGCTTTGATGAAGGTTGATGTGAGTGCTCTCATTTGGCTGAGGGCTGATTTGTAGTGATTATTCTCTTCTTGCTGAACTTGGACTATGGCCTTGAGGCGGTCCAGTTCGGCTTTGAGGAATGCGCAGGTGTTGCGCAATTCTTGGACTTCCGGTGCCGGCGGCGGTGGAGTTTGAAGTGCTGCAGGGTTCTTGCCTTTCTTGAGCAAGTCGGCCCACAGAGAGGAGGCGCTGGGTGGGACTGGAGTCCTGACTTCTCTGTTCGCGATCTCCCGTTGTTGTTGGAGCTTATGCACCTCCTTGTACTTTCTTACTTCATCGCGCATTTTTTTGTTCGTTCCTTGCCAGGTCGGGCACGCGCGGTCCGTGCCGAGATGTCCCGCCTTCTTGCATCCTTGGCAGAAAGGTGCGTTAGGAGTGGGGCATTCCTGTTGATTTGGGTCGTGGTGGTTACCGCATGTGGTGCAGACCGTAGCATTCGGGCATATGTCCGGCTTGTGTCCAATACGGTGGCAGTTTGTACATGTCACTGCTTTTGGTTTGTACGGGAAGACCCGCATGTACTGCTTTCCATATAGGACGGAGCGCGGCAGCTTTTCGCCGTCAAACGTGAGCACTGCTGTGTTGCATTTTCCCAGGCGCCGGGCAGCAACCACGTGGATTTTCTCTGATTCTAGTTCAAGGTTAAGGACATCGTCCTGGGGGTCCTGTTCCTTTGTGTAAATGTCGTAGATTACACCTTTGGAGTAGGTGTTGCTGTACGTGCGAAAGACTTGTACGGGAATTGTTTGGTCCTCAATCTTAACTTCCGTTATTTTCTCGAGGAATTCTGCCACCTCTTTCGAGTCGGTCTTGACCGAGATCGTGTTGGCTTTCTCAATTAGATGCATGGTGAACGGTGCGTTCTTCTGCGTGCCCGAGATGTGCATCTTGAGCTGTGGTAGAAGTGACTTGATCGGTATACGTGATCTCGTCAGGCGGATCTTGTATTCGAACCGTCGACGGCGTTGCCGGGATGTAGCGGCGGCGACGGCAGCTGGCTGTGTTGGGTCTCCCCTGACCTTTTCCTTTTCTTTTTGTTCGTGACGACTGTCCAGTCGTTTTCTGGTAACTGTTCTTCGGCCGCAGCTTGTGCCGCGCCTACGGTGTTCTTGATTCCTGACGTAGCTTGTGTCGCGCCGTGTTGCCGACTCGTCGCGGCTTTGTCAGACGTAACGTCTGGAAGTGCAGGCGTAGCGGCTGGCACCACCGATACCGACGGAACCATCTCGCTTGCGACCGACATTGGGGTACTTGCCGGGGCCTTCTTGGCCGCCGATTTCTTCTTCTTTGCCTTGGCTACGGGAACTATATTGTGAGATTCGCCTAGAATGCTCTTGAAGATGTCGACGAGGCTGTCCTTTGAGATGTTCGAAAGGAGAGCCCTCAAGGCTTGCTCGGCTGAAGGCGCCGTGCTAGCTGAAGGAAATGTGGCTCGCTCACTGAATTGAAATACAGTGGGAACCTCGAAGGTCAGTTTCTTTAGTATCGAGGGCGTACTGGCCTGGCCTGCTTTCCCCGTCGCGTCGGCGACAGGTCCGGCGTTGCCTTGTCCGGCGGCAGCGGTCCTCGTGTCCATGTCTTCTGGTTGGTCTTGGCCAGGTTGGCTAGAAGTCTTGGTCACTTCTTGATTCACCGGAGGATTAGGGCCTCCATGAAGTTCAGAAGAAGGTTCCAAATTTTGTAGCACGGGGCTGGGCTAGGCGCCGAGCATTTCTTGATCGGAGAGCATGAAAAACACAGCCGTTCGCTACGGTGTCTTCTTCTTTCTCTGCCAGTCCGCAGAGTGCCAGACGAAGATGAAGATTTTCCCAATGAAGCTGGCTTGCGAAAGCGTGGCGAGCAGAAGCGAAGGGCGGTGCTTGCGCAGATGGGCATCCAGTAATTTTTATTTCCTTTCCTTTATTGGCTGCAGCTAACCATTTCAGTTTCTTTGGAGAAAAGGATGAGGATTAAGCATACCCCGTCTCAACATAACTTGGTATCCGGTAGATGCTAAGACCCCTGCAAGCGAATTGGAGTAAGGCACTTGTCTATACATACCGTCAAAGTGTGGTCCTCAATGCTGAACTGAAATCCGTTTTGCTTTGTGCTCAATCGACTCATGAAGGTTGTCCGTAGCATTTACCGTTTACCAAGTTACGCTGAAGCAGCAGTGTTGCTCAAAAAGTTATGTCAAGAGTTTTTAATACATATTGCTGGATGTCAAAGGAAAATAGATCTGTTGTTCTATAAATGTTTACATCATTATGCGTTTTTTTAATACTTTTAGAGTCTTTTCCTGCCCAGCCTTGCATGAAGAGCTGTAACTTTGTAAGTGATGTTGCCTAATGTATATTTCAGAGACACATTAAACTATGAAATTGTGTGATGGGTGCTTTTTATTCACTGAAGCCCATTCGTCTGCCTTGTTGAAATCTGTTGTTCTCAACTGTTGGTGATGTTGAGTGCCTGGGAAAGAAGGCGCATCTTTTCCGCATGCCTTTCCTGTCGCTCTTTGTGCCTTTCCGCATTTGCCCTCTTTCTTTCTTCCCGCCTCTCTTCCTTTTTCTTCTCTCTTTCTGCACGTCTTCTGGCCTTCGCTTCCTCCACTTGCTCCAGCCTCTCCAAAAATTGCTGCATGTGCAGCACTCTCGGGGCACTGGGTCTTGATCCCCTGTCCTTTGCTGGTGCTGTGTCCTTGCTTCTGGCTGCTGCGGCTCCAGCCACAGCTCCTGGGGGGCTATGTTGCGCTTTTTGGACTCCCAGGAGACTTGGAAGAAGGAAGTGACGTCAACGACTAGAGCAAACGCAGATTGGATGTTGACAGAAGAAAACAAAATCAACATCCAATCTGCATTTGCTGCGTTGTTGACGTCACTTCCTTCTCCCTAGTCTCCTGGGAGTTCAAAAAGCGCAACATAGCCCCCCTGGTGAGCTGTTCCTGGCTGCTGCTGTTGCAGCTGTCCCGCAGGGGCTGCTGGACAATGCCGAAGTGGATGGGCGACAGCATGAGCCCTCCTTGTAGGTTGCCCCGTGGATGTCTCTCAAGACTTCGGGCTCAATGCTGTCGTCCATCATTCTGATTCTGTCCAGCTCCCCCTCATAGGCGACCTCCTGTGGTGATTCTCCTGATTTATTGTTATGGCAAACTGCCTGCATTTTTCGTTTCTGAACAGTTTTAAAACGAGTACTGCATTGGTCAGGTGTCTTTACTGAGCCAAGTTTTTCTAATAGAACTGCTGAAATTTTTAGGAATACTTGTTTTTTTAGTTTTAAATTTCTTGAGGGGTCCAATCTGAGGCAGGTACTTTTCATAGCAATCGAGCAGGAGCTTCGTCTCTCCGTCGCTCCACTCGCAAGCTGAAAAAGAGAAACACGTTAGAAATGTAAAGAGGGAGTAAAAGTTTCCACACTTGGGCTCTAGATTTTATTTTGTTTACCTTTCAAGAAAGGGAAATACATCATTTATCTGCATGATCTTCCAGATTTTAAAAGCACTTTGCTTATCTCCCAAAATCCTTTCGTGTTCCCTCTGCACTTTTTGGGTAGAACTGCAAGCTACGAATGCACCACTTTCTTCACCTCCTCGTCAGACGTGGCAATCGTGTGATGGGGCGACATCGGGACTACTGGGATGATACTCCAACTCCTCATCCTCATAACAAACGTTTCGGAGGATTTCGACTGTGTTGGTAGCAGTGGGCAGATTCAAATTGTCATACTGCCATGATGCAGATTCAAATTGTCACAATGAGCTTGAATAGCAGTTCTCTGACAGTCCCAGAAAGCTGTAAGCATACATTTTATAGCCTATCGTTGACTTCTGAACTTTTTCTTGATCATATGCAGGCATCCGCCAATAAATATCTCTTAAAATAAGCTTTATGAACACCAAGATGGATGTCTGATGAGGAGGTGAATACAGCAGTGCATTTGTAACTAATAGTTACTTAAAGAACTTTTAAGGGAATACAAAAAATTTTTACACATTTGTTTAAAAGCTTATCGATTGTGTAGAAGAATTATGTATTTGCCTTTTTTGAAGCTACTTAAAATTATTCTAGAGTCAGAGTGCTGACAATTTTTTTACTTCCCCTTGCATATATTATCTGTATAAAAGTAGGCTCTTCTAATAGACATGTGTTGAGTAGTTGCGGGCAAGTTTTGTGGTGTAGAAAAGCTGGCGAGCATTACACATCAATGTAACATGCAACACCCACCATGCTAGTGAAAGTTATATGTAGTAATGACATGTTTCATTCTAGTGTGATGTAGCTAGCTTATGGAGACTACCAAAAAAGGTTGTTTCAAATTTATGTATAGCACTTCTGAGCGCCAGTGCAGCAGGTAATTGCATGCACTCCAAATCCAGACTGTCACAAACGCTTTGCTACCGCAGCTAAGCAGATGACATCTACATCACAGGAGCACTTGAGCGGATTTGGGTGCATTTATTATACTTGAAAGAAAATTTGTACCAGAAGCACTTTTTTGAAAAATAAACTTCCGAGGAAAACACGGTATGAAACATACTGGTCATCTAGATTTCTACCATATTCGCGGCCGAACATTTTCGACTTTATTTTGTCTTGATATAACCTACCACCAGCACCTTTGCCTTTTCCTCCGCTCCCACCTCTGGTCTGAAGGTTCTGCACGGCCTCATGTGCGACTGATCGGGATACTGCAAAAAGATTATCATTTCAACTACAACAACAAACAATAATTTAAACAAATTTTAAGCTACTACTGCTGCAACTATTAGCATCTTCCCCGCCTGCCGAAAGGCGGGACGTTGTAGGAGCATAGAAAACGACACGGGGTAACAGCCCACAGGAGCGTCAATGACCGGTGGGTAAACCAGCAATAGTGTCATGGCTAGAGTGCCTCAATGTCCTTCTGTTTAGGGCGATGCCATCGTTTGTAGTACCCAATGCCGACAGCACGCGCTCACAGGGAAAATACAAAGAAATCGCAGGAAACAAAATGTCGCCGTAGCACAGTCAGCGCCACGAGCGCGTGCAGGGACACGCTCTTTCACGCGCTTGAGAACAAAAAATAAAAATAAGCGTTCGAAACAAAATGGCCAGATGTTATCACCCCAAGCAAAGCGCACATGAAGGCACCCTAGTCAGGGCTACAGCTTCCCGATAAATATCTCCTTACCGCTCCCACTGGTCTCTCCGTGGCCCGCGCTCCCGCTAGCGATAGCTTCCTCTATGAGATCCAACAACCACGGCAGTTGCGATGGGTCTGCAACAAAGATAGGCTTGAGAATGGCTCCAAAAAGCCTTCGTTCCGTGACAGAACAAGCCACATGGAACGAAGCAGAATAATAAAATCGGTGCTTGCTTACCACTTGGCTCGACAGGCGGTTTGTTTTCCAGGAAGGAAAAGAGAAGGTTTTGCCGCGCTGCGGGCATTCCGACAATCTTTGCTAGGAGCTCCTGCGCCATCTTGGCCGCTCGTGCGTCGAACACGTGTTAGCGCCGCGATTGCGAAAACATCTTCGAATCAACCGCGCTCCACTCCGGATCTGGTCAAATGATCCCGGCGCGCTCCAAAACGCCCAGTGGAATTCGCCATCGGATCCAGATCGAGATCTGGAGCGGGAGCTAATCCAAAACGACCAGTTGAACCCGTCCGTCTCGATCCCGATCGCCCAGTGAAATAGGCTCGCTCCAGAAAAGTCGATCCCGGCGCGCTCCAAAACGACCAGTGGAATTCGCCATGAGTAAACTAAACGTTTAATCGGGCGAACTTGTTCCGAAAATAAAGAAGGAAACAAAAGATAACAGTAGAGCGTCGCGGGCGTCGAAGTCTGCGAAAGAGCAGAGTCGAACGCTGGAGCGAAACTGACTCCGGCTCGCCACGCGGGGCCTCTTATGTACTATCGCGGACAATATGAGCTGAAACGGCGCTCCGGCCTGTGCACGGTACTACCTGCGCCGCCTGTCGCATCGCTCCCTAAACACGGCGCACCCTGAGGCCGAGATAAATTCTCACTTGCGCTCACTGCGCCGCTGCGCTCTTCCGGCCGTCTGCTAGCGAAAATATTGGCCGACGGAACCACCATCCCGATGCGTGTGACGTGTAGCCCAATGGTCACGTTTTCAGCTAGCATGCCTTTCAGCGCATCTCAAGAAAGCGCCGAAGTGAAAAATGCGCTGTCACGCTCGTATCTCCTCGAGGAGTGCTGCCTGACTAAGCTGCCTTGGCCTCCAAAAGGAGCCGATCTAAATAGAATCAAAAACATTTGGAGGCGCATCAAGGTAGCCACGGCACGGCGTCTCTCCACCGCGCCACTGCCCACACATCGTGGAAAGCAATCGGAGGTGAATGGGAGTGGCTTCGGGCTGAGCCAGACTTCGTGGCCGCACTCTATGATTTTTTACCAGGTAGTATGAGAGCCGTGGTTGCGGGTCAGGGGAGAATGACGCGGAATTAAATTATTTTGCAAGTTTTACTGCGGCTCAGGACGCCCTGAACCGGACTTCTGTCGATTAGAACAAAGCTTGATGCTACGGTGGCAACACACTCTTTGACGCCGTTAACCACGCATACTTTTGTGGCGTGCCTCCTTCATCCCGATCTTCTTGTATAGTGCAGTTGAAATTCCACGCCGACTATTAATCTCTTGTGTCTGACATTGTCCCCTGCAAATATTTTTACGATTAAGTTTCAATCTCCTTCTCCTGACAAATATATGACCGTTTGTCCCACCTTATTAAGACAAGAAATTTGTTGACAAAAAACTGGTGTCTCGTTTGTTGGAAACAAACACGTGGGCTCAGTAATAAAGAAATAATATTTTTTAACCATTTCATACCAATCAAGGTTTCAAAACCTTCTCAGTAACATGTATGCTCACCGTTTTTTTTTTTTTAATTTGTGATCAATGAAAAAGAAAAAAACAAAACCTTGGAGCCGGACTAATAAGTCCGGCATACAGATTTTCACCTATATTGTACGATGACCTACTTCGTGCATGCACCTATAATCAAACAAAAACAACCTGCAACGTCTTTTGATGTGACTTTCAAAAATGATAATCGCAGCTGAAATTTAAGACACTTCAATATTTTTTCTTCACCAGTCAGCGTTTTTTCTATGGGATTCTGCACGATAGTGTAAAGTAAATCAATTCAAAAAGAGGGACGACAAGTGTAATCTTTTGTTCCCCCCTTTTCCGCCCTACCACACAGATGCCCGCTGTCGCACCCGCAGTCTCGCTTGCAGACGGCCGGATGAGCGCAGTGGCGCAGCGAGCGCAAGTGAGAATTTATCTCGTACTCAGGGTGCGCCATGTTTGCGGAGCAAGGCGACAGGCGGCGCAGGTAGTACCGTGCGCCGGCCGGAGCGCTGTTTCAGGTCATATTGTCCGCGATAGTACACGCGTGGGGTTCCGGAAGATTCGGCGTAGAAGGTTCTGCGTGTAGAACATTCTGACCTCGAAGAAGCAACGCGGTTCTCGAATTTACCAGAACTTTACGTCAGAGTCAACAAAAATGCGTCCCCGCGGCCAGGAATCGAACCCTAGCTTTCCGCGTGGAAGGCACGCGCGATAACCGTTAGGCCACGGGCGCGCTGCCTGCGTGGTCAGCTGCGCTCGCGGCATTACTCCCCCCTTTAAAAAGTGCATCGCCCCGATGCAACACAAAGTAAGACAAAGCAAATAAAAAGGGTAGTAAACTAAAGAGTCATTTGGAACACATAAGGACGTGCACAGTCCTATCGAGCGTAGTACGGCTTCAGGCGCACGACGTGGACGACTTCAGGTCGTGGTGGGCGGCGTGATGATGTTCTTGTTCCGTCGCGCATCACCTCGTAGTTTAGATCCCCGAGTCGGCGAAGCACTTTGTAAGGTCCAAAGTAGCGCTTCAGGACTTTCTCGCTGAGACCACGGCGGCGGATCGGTGTCCACACCCACACCCTGTCTCCGGGCTGGAAGTGGACGTCCCGACGGCGAAGGTTGTAGCGGCCAGTGTCGACACGTTGTTGGGCTTGAATACGAAGTCTGGCGAACTGACGGACTTCTTCTGCCCGTTGAGAAACCACCTGGGCGTCGTCGCTTCAGTCGACTGCCGGTTCGTGGGGTAACATCGCGTCCAGCATCGTCGTTACTTTGCGACCATGAACCAGTTGAAACGGTGTCACTCCGGTGGTCTCTTGCACGGCCGCGTTGTAGGCAAATGGGACGTACGGCAATACCTCGTCCCATGTCTTGTGCTCCACGTCGACGTACATGGAGATCATGTCGGCGATGGTCTTGTTGAGTCTCTCCGTCAGCCCGTTGGTCTGCGGGTGGTACGCCGTGGTGCGACGATGGCTGGTGTGGCTGAGACGAAGGACTTGTTGCGTCAGTTGGGCCATGAATGATGATCCACGGTCTGAGATCAGGACTTCGGGAGCGCCGTGCCGGAGGACGATGGACTCGATAAAAAAACTTGGCGACTTCCACAGCAGTCCCTGAAGGAAGGGCTTTCGTTTCGTCGTACCGTGTGAGATAAGCTGTAGCGACGATAATCCATCGGTTTTCTTGCTTCGATGGTGGGAAAGGGCCAAGTAGATCCATTCCGATCTGCTGAAACGGTGCGGTCGGGGGAGCAACCGGCTGCAGGAGACCTGCCGGCTTCGTCGGCGGTTTCTTGCGTCGCTGGCACTCGTGGCACGATCGTGTGAACGGTCTTCGGCAGCTTGGGCCAGTAATACCTTTCACGAATTCGGGCCAGCGTACGGCTGTAACCAAGGTGTCCGGACGTCGGGTCGTCGTGGCAGGCTTGGAAGATCTCCGCTCTAAGGTCGGTAGGGATTACCAGCAGCCATGGCGAGCTGTTGTCTCCGAAGTTCTCCTTGAAAGCACACCTTGTCGGGGGACGAAGGTCGGCAGGGCTCTCGAGAAGACATGGGGGACAGTCCCCCCTCGTCCTTCGAGGTGCTCGATTAGAGCACGCAACACAGGATCGTCTCTTTGACGTCGTGCCATGTCGTCGGTATTCACTGCGCCTAGGAAGCACTCGTCGTCATCGTCGTCGCTTCTGCCGGAAGGCGTTTCGACGGGGGCTCTGGACAGGCAGTCGGCGTCGCTGTGCTTGCGGCCTGACTTGTAGACCACAGTCATGTTGAACTCCTGTAGACGGAGACTCCATCGAGCGAGGCGTCCTGACGGGTCCTTGAGGTTCGCAAGCCAGCAGAGCGAGTGATGGTCGGTGACTACACGGAACGGGCTCCCGTACAAGTACGGACGGAACTTCGTGATTGCCCAGACGACCGCAGGGCATTCTTTCTCAGTCGTGGAGTAATTTTTCTCCGCCTTGGACAGTGTCCGACTCGCGTAGGCGATATCTCGCTCGGTGCCTTCTTGCACTTGAACCAGTACCGCGCCAAGTCAAGCGTTACTTGCGTCCGTGTGAATTTCGGTTTACGCATCCTGATCGAAATGTCCAAGAACAGGAGGAGTCTGCAGTCGTCGCTTCAGCTCGTCGAATGCCTGCTGCTGCTCTTCGGCCCATTCGAACTTCTCGGCGTCCTTTGTGAGGTTTGTTAGCGGTGCGGAAATCCTTGCGAAATCCCGAACGAAGCGCCGATAGTAGGCACATAGTCCAAGGAACCTTCGCACGGCCTTCTTGCCTCTCGGCGCTGGAAATGCTGCGACGGCTCGAGTCTTCTCTGGGTTGGGGCGAACGCCTTCGTTACTAACCACGTGACCTAGGAACTTCAGTTCGTCATAGGCGAACCGACACTTTGACGGCTTCAGGGTGAGTCCGGCGGTCCGTATGGCTTGGAGAATAGCTCGGAGTCGTCGCAAGTGCTCGTCGAAGTCGCCGAAAAACACTACGACGTCGTCGAGGTAGACGAGACAGCTCTGCCACTTCAGTCCTGCCAGTACGGTGTCCATTACACGCTGGAAAGTTGCTGGTGCCATGCACAGTCCGAAGGGCATCACCTTGAACTCGTACAGTCCATCCGGCGTGACGAAGGCTGTCTTTTCTCGGTCCCGTTCGTCGACCTCGATCTGCCAGTAGCCGCTCTTCAGGTCCATCGATGAAAAGTATCGGGAGTGGCGTAGCCGGTCTAAAGTGTCGTCGATGCGGGGGAGTGGATAGACGTCTTTCTTCGTCACCGCGTTCAGCTGTCGGTAGTCCACGCAGAACCTAAGCGTTCCGTCCTTCTTCTTAACCAGCACTACTGGAGACGCCCACAGACTGCTTGATGGCTGGATTATGTCGTCGTTCAGCATCTTTTGAACTTGCTCCTGGATCACCTCCCTTTCTTTAACGGAGACTCTGTACGGTGATCGATTGACAGGGCGCGCGTCGTCCTCGGTAACGATGTGGTGCTTCGCAACAGCTGTTTGGCGCACCTTCGACGACGTCGCAAAGCAGTCACAGTATTCGGCGAGGAGGTTAATCAGCTGCCGTCGTTTCGGGTCCGGAAGCTTAGGGTCGATGTCGAGCTGCGCTGGCGACGTACCGTCTTGCTGAGGTGGCGAGGATTCGTCAGTAATGGCGGCGATTTCGGCGGAGTTTCGGAGTTCCTCGACGTGGCCAACGGCTGCACCTTTTGTGAGGTGTTGCGTTTCATTCCGGGAGTTCGTCACGAGGACCACGGTGCGGCCATCCTGAAGTTCAGCTACTCCTCGTGCGACGCCTATTCCTCTTCCTAGAAGCAACTGGAGGTTGCCTTCCAGAACAACTTCGCCGCGGGTAGCTGCATCGGTCACGACGGGTACGACAACACTTGATCGCGGCGGCAGGTTCACGTGGTCGGCAGCGACTCGGACGGCGGCTGACGCTGTTTGGGGTTTCTCTAAAGGCAGAACAGGCTTGCGCAGCGTCAATCTGTTCTCACCAAGGTCGATGACGGCGCCGTATGCACACAGGAAGTCCATGCCGAGAATGACGTCTCTGGAACAGTCTTGTAGAACGACGAACTTCACAGGGCACGTCTCACCGTGGATCTCGACGCGAGCAGTGCATCTCCCGACTGGTGTAATGAGGTGTCCTCCGGCGGTTCGTATTTGAGGTCCATCCCACGGCGTCATGACTTTTAGAAGGCAGCGGGAGAGCCTCCCACTCAAAACGGAGTAGTCTGCTCCGGTGTCGACGAGTGCCGTCACGTCGTGGCCGTCGATGATAACGTTGAGGTTATTCGACACTGTTACAGAAACGTCGTTTCGGGGCGTTGCGGTGTTTGAGTGGGAGAGCTCCGACGATCTTAGAGGATCTTGGCATCGTTCGTCATCGGCAACGCCACCTCCCGGCATTGCCGCGCCTAGTTTTCCCGACGGGAAGCGATGGGTGACAGTCTGTCTCGGCGAGACCGGCGGAAGGGCGATGGCGAGCGTCGAGGAGATGGTGAACGGAATACCCGGCGGGGCGACGACTCAGGAGATGAAGAGCGGCGGAGGTAGTCCTCGATGTCCCGAGGTCGCTCTCCAAGACGTGGTCGAGGGTCGTTGGGCGCAAACCCTCGTAGGCCCAGCTGGCGGTAGGGGCATCGTCGGTAGATGTGGTCCGCTTCACCACAGTGGTAGCACATGGGGCGTCGATCGGCCGTCCTCCAAATGTCGGACTTCCTCGCACCACACTGCTCTGGGCGTGGAGCATACTGCGGCGCCGGTGCTTCACGTCTGGGAGCTGGCCGGTAGTGTGCTGTGACGGGAGGTTCTCTCTTGGCGGTGACAGCGTAGGTCCCGGTGTACCTCCTCGCGAACAGCCTCGGCGATTGAAACAGCGGCGGGTCGTTCTGGAGAAGGGAGCAACCGCTTCAGTTCTTCTCGAACCACATATCGAATGACCTACCGAAGGTTCTCGATGCCAACTTCGCCGAGGTCAGGGAAGGAAGATGGAAGGGATGAGGTGGCAGCTACGCCGGCGACTCTCTGATAATGACTCGCCCTGGCCGACAGCGCTCGTTCAATGTTAGTTGCCTCAGCAACAAATTCATCTACGGTCGTCGGTGAATTGCGAACGAGGCCGCCAAAAATCTCGCTTTTCACGCCTCTCATGAGGACGCGCAGCTTCTTGTCTTCGGCGGCTCCAGGGTCGGCACGGGCGCACAGGCGCAGGACATCTTCAGTGAAGCTTTTCACGCTCTCGTTCGGACCTTGGCATCTTCTTTGAAGGATGTCCTCGGCTCGTTGACGTCGGTGTTGGTTTGTGAAGGTGCGCTTTAGCTCCTCCACGCATGTCTCCCACGTCGTGAGGGAAGCCTCGTGGTTCTCAAACCATTGTCTTGCCGTTCCCTCCAGTGCGAAGTAAATGTTTTGGAGGCGCTGTTCTGCCGTCCACGCGTTGTAGCGGGACACACGTTCGTAGTGCTGCAGCCAGTCTTCTACGTCCTCGTAGATTTCACCGTGGAATGGCGTCGGCACACGGGGAACCACAGGCAGGAAGACGTAGGACGGTGCTGCTTGGGGGTTTTCCGTCGGCTGGGCCGTGGAGTTCATCGTCGGCTTCTGTAGCTTCTTTGTTTTGTCCGGTAGTGGTCCAAACTCAGGGCGTTGTCCTTGCAGACGCTGGCTTGCCCGAGGCCCTGCCTCTTCCACGAGTCGACAACTTGGGGTGGGACTTGCCGAACATGTCCTCGGAGGGGTACTGTTGAGAAACATAGAGTGCGTACCCCGCACCTCCACCAAAAATGTCACGAATGACAAGTGATGAGGCGGCAAATAACTGAGTAAACTAAACGTTTAATCGGGCGAACTTGTGCCCAAAATAAAGAAGGAAACAAAAGACGCGGCAATATAAATGCCACTTCAAATGCCTGGAAAGCGGGATGTAATATCGTCCTAAATCACGAACATGCAAGGAACAGAGTTCAAGCGTCTGAAACACTTGCGCCACCACTTCACCGACCCCTCGCAAGATTGCCTTGTGTCGCGTGGACGGACGGGGAGGTTCATCGGCAGAATTGCCTCCGCCGATAGCTTTCGGGATTTGTAACCCAAATTTAGTAAAAGGGACAAGCAGGCTTATTAAATGTATGGAAGCCAGAGTGTCGAACCGAAATTTTTATCGGTTCGGTTCCGGTTCGGGTTCACGGCTTTCGGTTCGGTTCCGGTTCAGTTCCGGGGAGCAAAAAATAACGGTTCAAACCGGTTCAAACCGGTTCGAACCGGTTTGAACCGCTAAATTGAGAACATACTTTCCACGTTGTTCTGGCAATAGACACTATTTACGCCGTGAAACGATTAACTATACAGTTACTTCTATCGTCCGTGCAATTCACTTTTGTTTCCAGGTACCAAAAATGTAAAATTCCCTTATTTAACTTCGACGGAACAGTAGAAGAAAATCTACATTAACGTACGTAACGTCGTGTTCGTACGACTGAATTTTCCTTTGTTTACCAGTCAGGTATATTTTACCTGAATCAAAATGTTTAAGTACAACAGTAAAGAGTTGAGCCTGTTGGTACATACCTGTAAATAGGTCAGGTTGAAATTTAGAATTATACTGTTTTTTCCTGTCCTTTTTTCGTGTTTAAGTAATTCTAAAGTTTAAGCTGATCTATTTAGAAGTATACGATGTTGTCGCGAAGTGTGATAGGTCGCATAAAATACCCGTGACTGGTACAACTTTGTGTCGCAGTATTAAAAGTTAAATCGTGATTGTCTTCTTGAACTTAGGAATTAATTACAGAACATAAAATCATAAAATGGGAACTTCGAGGCCATATATTTTATGAAATGTCGTTTACGAAATACGTTTCACAATATATATATATATATAAGGACGACGCAACTGAGCTATAAGCAATGCAATTTTCAAAACGTCACGAAAGTTTCAGGACAATCCCTTTCAGTCTACTTTTTATAGAAACACCGAGCTGCGATCCCAATGCTTGTTTTTCTAACCAAACATTATTTACACTCAGCACCATGATGCATGCGACTAATCCTGCAGAAAGGAGCAATCGAAATTGTTCACTCTAATCTATACGCACCTTCGCACTCAGATCGAATCTGGCCCAAAATAGCGCTTGTCCAAGTGAACATTTTCTTATTCAGTGTAAGCTGGCATAGCGTGCCTTTTGAGGTTTGTTCTTGACAAGATGCCGGTTAATTTAATTTTCAAATGAACATTACCCTTGTTAATTGATAATTTTAACGCGATAGCGTTAGGAGCTAATGCCGCAGAAAAGCCGATGTCGGTGGCGTGACTGGAAAGTCCTGATTGGTCGATAGGGTCATGACGTCACAGCAACATGCCCTCGCGCAGGAATTTCAAACAAGCCACAATGCTCACGTGAAACGTGACATCACGCGTGGAATGAAAGTGATTAAAACATGACATGCAATGCGAATTAAAGGTCGCCGCATGTCTGAAATGATTTCAGTTTATAATGTAACACATTTGCCTTAAGAAACAAAAAATTTAAGAACTTCAGGCTGGATTCGAACCCACGACCCTTCGGTTGCGAATCAAACATGCTCCTGACTAGGCTACGCGAGGAACGCTTGCACGGCAAATGAAAAGGCGATGCAAACGAGTCCCGTTAACGCTATCACGTTGCACTTTTAAAGGCGAAGCTCAAGGCCACGGTCCCACTGGATGTGGCAGTTTAGGTACTTTTTGGCAGGTCATTGCTCATCTTCTTTTGAATACTGTTTTGTGGGATGGATGTCGTTCGAAAGGCAATGCAATCCTCTTTCATTTGATATTATGTATGTATTGGTTTATACTGATGCTTTTCACCATATTCCTCCTAAGCTGTACTTACAACATTATGTGTGTCGGTACTTCCAAACATATTGCAACGGCGTTTGTTTTCTTTTAACTATAATGTAACAACCTTTACAACATCTTCCGGATCCCGTGAAACACAATATTTCGTGACGTAACTTTTCAGTCGTCATTATGATGGTGAAGTAAGATACCGTAAATCGCGAAGCAGTTTACTAAACGTCCGCTTCCACTGGTGTCTTGGAAGATTGAGTCTACTGAGCGTGCATTCCTGCAGAAGAATTTTTCATTGACAGAATATTGACACGTCAATCAACAATTAACTTATTCTTGGTCAGATTTATTGCGAAAGCCCGTGGCAACCGCCGAACCGCATGTTCCTATATCAGAGAACAATTATTACCCAGCCTGACACTCTCGCACACATGCGTTTGCTGGGCCACGCTACTTGAGCCAGCTGAGCACAGCTGGCAGCGGCGCGAGCAAGGCCACGATGGGAACGTGATGGTGCTCAAGCCATCCCACCGTGAACCAATATTTCGGCCACCCCACGGGTGCGCGTCGCCATCTATTGGTTGAACTAACGCCTTGTTCAAGATGGCTGCCGTGGGACAGCAGCCTTAAGCGTCGTCCAAGATTCTTTCTTGTTAAGTAAAACGAAGTGGTATTTCATGTTCCACTCAACATGGCAGCTACTTAATTGGACACGTTACGACGGTTTCCGTGCGTAATCACCATAGTTCCGCCGGGCGCCCGTGTTTACGTTGTTTTTGTCCAGCCCACAGACACCTAAAAGAGGCAATAACAGGCTTCTATATGTTTGAGAAGTTATGCGTGTCAGGAACACATAGGTATTTAAATTAGCTTCAAAATCAGAAATGTGTGTAAGGCTGTCCCAAATCCCTTACAACGTGCCTGTCAAGGATAAAAACGCCGGAAAAGATTGGCAGAACACCTTTCAGATAATTTGGGAAAGGGGGGGGGGGGGGGGGGCGTTGCTTTAGGGTGGTCGGCCCTTTATTTATGGTGTGAAATATTCAGTTAGTAATTAAATATATTTTTATAATAATCAATAAATTCTACTTTATAAAGTTTACATAACCGCTTGAGACCGACGCGGAAGGACGATACTCGAAACTACGTGGGCTTTTGAGTCTGCGTAAACGTGTTTTTTGTTCGCTCATTGGCTGTGTGAAATATCGGGTTGCAGGGTACGCCAAAAAGGACTCTGTGCTCACATGATAGATCGGAAGGCAAATATACGAAATGTGCAAAAAGAGAGAGAGAATTAATGGTATGTTTCTAAATAATGCCTTACAGAACACCTTACTGCAAAAAAAAAAAAAAAGATGCATAAAGATGCATGCAATGAAATTCCTAATTTTACATAAATACCGCGGAGGACAGACAAAGATTCTGAAATTATTGATATAAATCACATTTCATCAGCTTGTATGAACTCAAAACTTCGCGAAATACTGCCTCGGGAGGCTAATGTTATATTGGGTATTACCTTCACTTGTTTTGGGCCCTCAATTTACAACACTATGCTTCAACAGTCATGCGCTCTAATATTTCTCTAGGCTGCCGTATATAATCGCGAGACTGCTATAAATACTGCACAACTTTACAATTAGGGCATATATTGCTAGTGTTACGAACATCGCATTTTACCAGAAAGCTGAACTGTTTAACAAGGTATGCACGTGACGTCATCACGCTTATGCTGGTGGTCATTGTGATTTCTTCTTTCTGAGAAAATCAAATCCAACGATGCAAACTCCACGCTGCAGCAGGTTCAAGCTCAGTGAAAGCCAAGTATTTGAAAGGCACGTATTATTATTCTTAGTGCATCGTCGTGGGGAACGGCGCGAGCGTATGGCACGACAAAAACGTGCTTTTTGGCAAAAGTGTTTTTGGAAACGAAGTAGTTTCCGGGGACACGCTTTTTGGTCTGCGCCGAAGTTGCGGGGAAAAGGAACCTTTACAACACAGTATTTTTTTAAAACTAACCCCCCCCCCCCCCCCACACACACACACACACACACAGACACACTCACACACACTTCTTTTTTTATTTTTTTGTTGCTCTCCCAGAAAATATTTTGTATTCCTGAGGAACTCCTCCGTTTGGGTGTGCTAATTCGAAAAGTGTATTTGTCACTTGTTAACAGCAACCCTCCATTGCTTTTATTTGGCACCCCATGAAGTTTAAAGGGGTCATAAAACGATATCGGGTTGGAGAGTTAATGAATTTTCAGAGGCGTACTGGTCCTAGTCTGGCCCAAGTATACTCGCACGGACCGCCACTGATTCAAAGCTTCTTTGTCTCGGTGAAATTGCGAAGATAAAATGAGACTATTTATTTTAGTCTTGCCTTCGCAAAGCTTGATGACGTAATTGTGGGATCAAAACCACCCCATTGACGACGCTCGAGCGCGGCTCATGGATTGGACACGAGAACTGGGTGTAGCACTGGATATCGGCTCGTAACAATCAACGCCTCGCCGGACACTTGGGTAGTGGCTCGTGTCCAACCACTGCGGTGATGAGAATAGCCGAACTCTAACAATTCTTGAGTTCAGCACGCGTTTTCTCCCTTTGGAACCTCAGCGCGGGGGTGTGATTAACGTTAGCGGCATAGGATAGGCACCAGGCCACGCGGCCGCTTCTCGCTCCGAGTTGCGGGATGAACGATGCTCATATTTCTCTAATTTTTTGGCGACCGCCATTGCCCACAAATAAGAGGAAAGCCAAGTTTATTCAGTTATTAACGTTAGGGAGTGATTCTAAGTAGTATTTAGTGAATGTATAAAAATCTTTTTAGGGTTCCTTTAAGCAAAATACAGAGCTGGTCGAAACTTGGGCAATAACTTGAGAACGACCCTTGTGTGAGACTTAGAGCGACTGCCAACGTTTGGCTGTCCCCCTGAGGCCACTAGGATTTTTTTTTTTTTTTCAAGTTTCCCTTCCATAGAGACATGCAGTTCTATGTAACGTCATATTAATAATCGAATTTAGTCATATCTATACTTCTATTCTCGGGTACATCTTTCGGATTCAGTTCAGCAACAACGAAAAAATGTTTCGGTGCCTCAATGATGTAACATTGGCCGTGGAACATTTTTTTTTACTTTCAGTAAATACTGTTATGAAGTAATTCCTGATGTTGATAGCTCTCGAAAACATCTATTAGTTTTCTCCGCTGCGCAATAGCAGATGCATAAAAAATAAAGAAAAGAGACAGCTGTCGATCCCCTCCTCAACTCGCAATTTGAACAAGCGGCCACGTGGTCTGACGCTAATTATATACCGTCAGTGTTCATCGTAGTCATGCGCTAGGGTTTGGAAAGCAAAAGCTTGGGCTGAGCTTCAGATATTGTTAGAGTTGGGCTATTATCATATTTAATTGAACATGAGCCGTTACCCGAATGTTTGGCGACGCTGATAGTCATGAACCCGAGCACTCGTTTCGGGGTTACGAAAATCGCTTGCGTCACGGTGTCACGTGACTCTCGGTGCAAAATCGTGTTGTCATGTTCCGTTATGCTGGCAACACGATTAATACATCTAGTGACTTCCTCAAATGAAATCGATTTGACGCAGTGAGTCACGTGACGTCACGGGGTCACGTGACATTACTTGACAGCATGTATTGACACCATGACGTCACGTGACAACGTGACACATGGTTAATCATAGTGCCAAAACAAAAGCGCCACGAAAACCCACAATTTATCATACATTGCAATTCTGTATATGACGATTTGATCAAAAGATAGAAATACTGCTGCCAATTTTTTATTCCCACATATACATTTTGTGATACTAACAAAAAAAAATTACCTTGAACCGTTTTGAACCGGTTACCGTTATATTTTTTTTCGGTTCGGTTCTGGTTCAGTTCTAAGATGGCGGCGAATATTTCGGTTCGGTTCAGTTCCGGTTCGGCTAAAAATAACGGTTCAGTTCCGGTTTTCGGTTCGGTTCGGTTCCGGTTCGACACCCTGACATTGAAAGCACGTCAATATCGGCCTAACTCAACGCCTTGTACACCGGGTAAACGAGGTCCAGCTCCTCGAAGAGCTTGCAGCACACAACGCCAAACCAGGAAACCGGTGCTGGGAAGCGAGGCGGTGCGAGAGCGCGGAGCGGAGTTCTTCCCCTCACGTCACGGTACACCTCACCCAATCAGGGCGCGGCGACCGCAGCGACGCTTGTGTTCGCTCTCGGGGCTAATACTTCGTTTCAGCTTCCATCCGAGCGCAGCCAAAGCTCCGTGTGGCCGGAGCCAATCACACGCCGGTAATAGGTCACGCGATCTCGCCTGCACTTTTGTATCACTCCGCTGCGCCGCTGGTCGTCCGCGCCGCCCGCGCTCGCCGAGTATGTCGTCTGCTACGGGTGTATCAACGGTATCGTCTGAAATTTAGTCACAGGGGACGTCAGTACGTAGGCTGGCCGCTGGCGTCTGTGTCCGAGCTTTCCACCTGTTCGGCATAGTTTTGAGATGTAAGTAGACATTGCAAGGTGCCCGATGATTCGGTCGCTGATGTTTCCTTTTATTATCCGGATATACCAGGGCTCGAGGCGCGGTCCTTTCTACCAGCTTCTCGGCCTTCAATGTGATCGGCAGGTAAAGGGGTGCCCTGATTTCGCCGCGTATCAGTGAATTGTAGTGGCCCGGGCGCTTTTCTTGTTTACAACGCTTTCGCGGTACGACGCGGCCGGAGTCTCCTGCCGAATTTTAAAGCAGACATTCATCACGACCTCTCGCGCCTGACGCCCAAACGTGCTTTTGCGAAAGGACGTTTTGAAGCGACTCGGTGAGGTAAGCAGCGAAGCACATTATTCGACCATTACGGGAACGAAATCACACAGAAAAACCGAGCGCTGCAGCCGTGTTTCCAGCGGATGTACGTGTTTTCACCACTCCACATGCATTTACATGTATTAATAAAAACATAAACTTCAGATATTTAATTCCTTTAGTTGCAAATCATTATCAGCAGGACACATCTGGAATATTGTGCAATGTTTACGCACAAAACAGTTATTAAAAAAAAACTTTTTTTTTGACTACTTTGTGGTGCGTAGGTATGCTCTTCTCGAAGTTGCGAACCGTTCCTCAGCCTTTGGCTGCTCTCGGACGGAAGCTGAAACGAGGTATAGTGTCGAGTGGCACCACCGGCAGCCATCCCATAAAACCAGCCAATGCATGGGACTCTATGGGAAAAACAAGAAAAAGTGCCGTTTCCCCCATTTCTAAGCTGTTGCCGGCACTGGAACTTTTTGGCTGCTTTTCGGGAAGACTGTTAAATACATTGGACCACGACGCTATGCTTCAACAGTCATGCGCTCTAATATTTCTCTAGGCTGCCGTATATCATCGCGAGACTGCTATAAATACTGCACAACTTTACAATTAGGGCATATATTGCTAGTGTTACGAACATCGCATTTTACCAGAAAGCTGAACTGTTTAACAAGGTATGCACGTGACGTCATCACGCTTATGCTGGTGGTCATTGTGATTTCTTCTTTCTGAGAAAATCAAATCCAACGATGCAAACTCCACGCTGCAGCAGGTTCAAGCTCAGTGAAAGCCAATTATTTGAAAGGCACGTATTATTATTCTTAGTGCATCGTCGTGGGGAACGGCGCGAGCGTATGGCACGACAAAAACGTGCTTTTTGGCAAAAGTGTTTTTGGAAACGAAGTAGTTTCCGGCGACACGCTTTTTGGTCTGCGCCGAAGTTGCGGGGAAAAGGAACCTTTACAACACAGTATTTTTTAAAACTAACCCCCCCCCCCCCCCCACACACACACACACAGACACACTCACACACACTTCTTTTTTTATTTTTTCGTTGCTCTCCCAGAAAATATTTTGTATTCCTGAGGAACTCCTCCGTTTGGGTGTGCTAATTCGAAAAGTGTATTTGTCACTTGTTAACAGCAACCCTCTATTGCTTTTATTTGGCACCCCATGAAGTTTAAAGGGGTCATAAAACGATATCGGGTTGGAGAGTTAATGAATTTTCAGAGGCGTACTGGTCCTAGTCTGGCCCAAGTATACTCGCACGGACCGCCACTGATTCAAAGCTTCTTTGTCTCGGTGAAATTGCGAAGATAAAATGAGACTATTTATTTTAGTCTTGCCTTCGCAAAGCTTGATGACGTAATTGTGGGATCAAAACCACCCCATTGACGACGCTCGAGCGCGGCTCATGGATTGGACACGAGAACTGGGTGTAGCACTGGATATCGGCTCGTAACAATCAACGCCTCGCCGGACACTTGGGTAGTGGCTCGTGTCCAACCACTGCGGTGATGAGAATAGCCGAACTCTAAAGGGCTGTTTATACTCCGACGTCGAGCGCAGTGAACGCAGCGTAGCGCAGAACGCGCGCCTTTCATTGGCCGGCAACCAGGAACTCGATATCTGCGACCAATCAGTATCTGTGCGCGCTGCGCTACTCCACGCCCGTTGACGTTACGTTGGAGTATAAATGTACCTTAACAATTCCTAGAGCTCAGCACGCGTTTTCTCCCTTTGGAACCTCAGCGCGGGGGTGTGATTAACGTTAGCGGCATAGGATAGGCACCAGGCCACGTGGCCGCTTCTCGCTCCGAGTTGCGGGATGAACGATGCTCATATTTCTCTAATTTTTTTGGCGACCGCCATTGCCCACAAATAAGAGGAAAGCCAAGTTTATTCAGTTATTAACGTTAGGGAGTGATTCTAAGTAGTATTTAGTGAATGTATAAAAATCTTTTTAGGGTTCCTTTAAGCAAAATACAGAGCTGGTCGAAACTTGGGCAATAACTTGAGAACGACGCTTGTGTGAGACTTAGAGCGACTGCCAACGTTCGGCTGTCCCCCTGAGGCCACTAGGATTTTTTTTTTCAAGTTTCCCTTCCATAGAGACATGCAGTTCTATGTAACGTCATATTAATAATCGCATTTAGTCATATCTATACTTCTATTCTCGGGGACATCTTTCGGATTCAGTTCAGCAACAACGAAAAAATGTTTCGGTGCCTCAATGATGTAATATTGGCCGTGGAACATTTTTTTGTACTTTCAGTAAATACTGTTATGAAGTAATTCCTGATGTTGATAGCTCTCGAAAACATCTATTAGTTTTCTCCGCTGCGCAATAGCAGATGCATAAAAAATAAAGAA